>WHYT01013257.1:40362-70639 GCA_009806455.1 Tetrax tetrax
GCCCGGCCCGTCCCGGCCCCGCCGCCAGCCCGGTCCCCGCCGCCTCCCCGCAGACTGCCAGCTGGAGAAGCTGCCGATGCGGCCGCGGGACCGGGCTCGGGTGATGGACGCCGCCAAGCACGCTCACAAGTTCTGTAACGCGGAGGAGGAGGAGTGCGTTTTCCTGCGCAGGTGGGCCCCGGCCTCTGCCCCCCCGGCCCCTCGACAGCCCCTCCGCCGCCCGGGGCAGCGGCTGCCCGGCTCCGGCTTTGCCCCTCACCCGGCCGGGGCCCCTCAGCCGGGCACCAGTGCCCACTGCCTGCGCGCCCCGCTCAAGCTCTTCCTCTCTCCCCCAGACCAGAAGGCATAGAGCGTCAGTTCAGGAAGAAGTGTGGCAAGTGAGTGGCCGTGGTGGCTCTTCAGTGGCTTTTGGGATCTGTTTGTGAGGTAACTGCAGGAATCCGGCATCTGGTTTTCCTCACAGCTCCCCGCGTTTCTCTTTCCAGGTGTGGGCTGCTGCTCTTTTATCAACACCAACAGAAAAATGCTCCCGTGACATTCATTGTGGATGGTGCGGTCGTCAAATTTGGCCAGGGTTTTGGGAAGACAAACATATATACTCAGAAACAAGAACCTCCCAAAAAGGTAATCAGCTTTAGAGAAGTAAAAAGGCTATCTCTGCCTTTCAGAAAGGTGTGGGGAGTAAAATGTGTAATGGCGGGGACAGAGGAGATTAAAAAAAAAAGAAAGAAAAGGACCTCTAAACAGTAAACCAGTTTGGTATCTTCTCCCTGTCTGCCTGAAGTTTTCCTTTACAGAGGTCACTGTAGCTTGGAGTCCTAGCACATTACAGGAAAGCAAAATAAACTTGGAAATCTGGACTGTGCCTGATGTTTAGGCACAGTTACTAGAGAGTTTCCAACTGTAAGTGGGTGAGGGTGGTAGTCTGCACAGTGATTCTGAAAATCTGTCTCATCTATTATATATCAGTGAGGCTCTAAGCCCAGAAATCACTGGGGAATAATTCTCCTTTGCCACACACAGAGTTCAGGTGATCTTAATGACTTGCATGAGAAGCCTTAAAAGCTTTTGGAGGAGGAAGCAATCCCCAGTGGCATAGCCGTTGCCAAAGTTTAACAAAATACTCTGGTTTTCACCCAGGTGATGATGACCAAACGGACCAAAGACATGGGCAAGTTCAGTTCTGTCACAGTCTCCACGATTGATGAAGAGGAGGAGGAGATAGAAGCGGTGAGTTCTGCCTGCCCTTAGCAACAGTCATGTCTGAACTGGGCAGCTGTCTCAGACACTGGCCAGGGCCGGTGATCGTCTCGCCGTTCGGATGAGGTGTTTTTACTTTGGAGTCTGCTGTTGCAAAGTGACATTGTATGTGTTTCAGAGGGAGATTGCAGACTCCTATGCACAGAATGCAAAAGTGATTGAGAAACAGCTGGAACGCAAAGGCATGAGCAAAAGAAGGCTACAGGAGTTGGTGAGTGTTTTCTTTGGTGTTGAACACAAATCCTTGAGATCTATTGGCTTTGTGCACAAAAGCTGTCTTGCAGATCGGACTGTGAGTGTGGAGGGGTCTCGGTACAAGTCCTAGGTGACTTGTAGCTTTGTGAGGATGACTTTTCCTTTACAAGGTTTTACAGAGAGGTTCTCCTAGTCTGCCTGAACTTAAAATCATATGGAATTACCTGTAGAGCTAACTGAAGAGCAGCCAGCAGAGCTTTTGCAGGGAGACTTTCCATGACCTGTTGGAACAAGGGAAGGGGAAACCAGGCCATGGCTTTGTCAACCAGAGCACCCCTAATGCTGTGCTCTCAAGCCTGGTTAGCAGAGCAGGTCGTTGCCGTGAGGCGTTGGGGAAGCTAAGACCCCTGTGGAGGATTTGCCAGCTCAGCTGCTACTGGAAGGGTCGCTTGAAGAATTATTGGCAAGAACATCACAGCTGATCTTACCTGCTGTGACAGGAGGGTCGTAGACAGGGGTGGGAGGGGAAATGCGCAGCTTCTACCTGAGAATGGGAAGTATGAAATTGTCTCTGTGCAGTTAGTCTTGGGCTTTTTATGATTTTAAAGGTGATCCTTGTTTTGTACCTCAGAGGAGGAGGGAGTCAGCAAAGGACTTGAGAAAAGCTTGCAGTGGTCAGACAAGAGGATCAAACCTCATTGGAGCACTGAAGGGACGTTATTTAATTCTGTCTTAATTTTCTCAATCAGGCTGAGCTGGAAGCCAAGAAAGCCAAGATGAAAGGAACGCTGATTGATAACCAGTTCAAATGAAGTGCTGCACATCTGCTGGGTATTCGGAGAAAGCTACCAGGAGCTGTCGCAGATCTGTCAACAAAGTAGAAGTAACAGACAACATTCAAGGGCAACACGCTGCAACCAGCTTGGAGGATGAGTACCTCTCTGCCATGAGTGATACTCTGGTACCAGTTTTAATAATTCTGACAGCACTGGGGACTTTGCTGAAACTGCAGTTCTCTACAGACTCAGTGTTATGAGCAAGCTGTCCCAGCTAGAATATTTACTTCTGAGAAAATCTTTTCTGGGTGCCTTCTTGAGTTCAGCGCACCTTTAGATACCTTTCTTTTTATCTTTATTTTCAAATGTGTAAGATTTCCATCAATGTATTAGAACAGTAGGTCAACTGTCAGCAAAGAAATCGTTACAAAAGTAAGCTCTGTGCCTGTTGTTCATTTTGTTATTTTAAATGTGTCCGAAAGGTGCAGCAGCCTGAGAGGCACGCCACTCCAAGAGAGTCTGGAACGGCTCGGGGATCGCACTGCTGCTCGCCCCGACCAGCAGCCAGCTCTAAGTCTCGGCTCCTGTTGAACATCGGAAAGCCGCAGTTGTACAGAATTACACTGTCCCAACAGGTGCTGCCCGAGACAAGAACGTGAAATCCAACCCTCTTAAACTACTGACAACAAAAACTGCCTGGGTATTATACTGCTGATGAGTACAAATACAGAGTTGGAAGCTACTAACACGATTGGTGACCATTCAAAGTAGAATACAACTGCAAGTCTGAACTAACCCGTTCTGCAAAACAGTATCAGGGTTGTAAAATTGGAGTTGTAAAAGGTGAAGGAGAAGGAAAAAAATGTTTTGAATGCATTGACCACTTAGGACTGGGAGAAAGACAACATTACACACCAATTTTTAAAGTATCTTGTTTGAGAAATAATATTTTGTCTCTTGCGTGCTGTAATAACAGTGCTCTATAGCGTGTGTCTGGGTTGCTGTGCCTGGGATGAAATACCATGTTAAGGATTTCAACTAAAATGCTATTCCTAGGGTGTTCTCATTCTACTAAGTACCATAAAATAACGTAAGCAGTGAACAAGGTGCTTCATCTCCCGCAATTATTACGGAAGACTTCCTATAATCAAGAAAGCTTTTGCATCTGGCTTTATAACCCTGACTGGACAAACTCGGGTCTGTGTAGCTGAAGGATGTTTCTTTCCTTTCTTGGGGAAAATAAGGTGTTAGCTGACTGTAGCAACGGGAAGCAAGGGCACCTAGTTAAAATGTTTAATTAAATGTCCTATTATAATGGGCAAAACTAGCCCTTCTGCAGTTTCCCACAGCCTGGTAGCAACTGGGTAATCTGCAGCAGTGTTCAGAACAAAGAAAAGCCAAATTTTGTGTCAGCTTTGTGTAAAAGCCAACATTAGTTTTTGTAAATCTGTAAATATAGGTAGGTAACAGATTTGTTTGTTTGACCACCGTATTGTGCCTGAAGGTAAATATTTTTGGTCAGCTATTACAGCTCTCCATGGGCCGGGCTCTGCCTTTCTGCTATTTCACCCGCTAGACTGGCATGCAGACGGCTCGCTCGGACTCCCTAGGCTGTTGCAATGAATACTAATAAATGCACGCTAACTTTTTTTTTTTGGTGTATGACAACGTGAGCAGCTTGGGAAGAGCACTGACTGATCAGCCTAAATCAAACTAGACTCAGCTTTTGCTGGTGTTATCATAAAGAGCCCCATAGGCCCACAGGGTACTGCCACATCCAGGCATTTAAAATTATAAAATAAAAATGATGGGCTTGTTTAAAAGGCTGCAGGGCTGGGCTCCAAGCGATGGGGGAGGAAGCCTTGTAGCTCTCTGCTGGGGAGATGTTATCAACCTAGCTGGCCACAGCATGCTGGTTTTTGGGGTGGATTTCAAGGCACAAGTGGCCAATCTCTCCTTGCTTGTCAGCCAGAAAACCACTGTCTCACCCCTGCAACCAGGGCCGCGACTCCTGTGCACCTCAGCCAGCAAAGCCATGGTGGGACAACAGAACCTCCCTGACGCTGCGGGTCTGGCAGCTCCTGAGAGCTCAGTGTCCCCGAAATCGCTCCCCACAGTGGCTCGGTACGGTGCCAGGGTGTGCAGAAACGGGGCCGCGTCCCCGCAGGCACCCCAGCTTTAGCTCCTGCCCTGCAGCCTGACCCATCCGCTTTGGGCAGCCGACGGGAACAGCCTGCGTGGCTGGGCGGTGGCAGGATCAGTCCCGCAGGCAGTTTCCACGCACCCAGCACGCTGGGAACAACCAATTTTACCCTGCGCAACCCAAAGCATCGCATCTTCCCCTGCCCCTCTGTGCCAGCCGCTGCCAGAGCCGTGCAGGCAGCACATGGAGGACGCGGGGGCCACGCTTGGCCCATGGTGACAAGGACAGCGGGGCAAGGGGACTCCTGGCTCCATTCAGAGCCGAGACACAGCCCAAGGTGGCCTAACGGCTGCTGGGGCTGGGGGGACACTGTTGTCCTCCCTGGTCACTGCCTGGCCCTGGCACCCATCTCCAGTGGAGGAAAGAGCAGGTCAGCCATCACGCCTCCCTCCTGCCTCCCGGGGCGAGCCCCGGAGCCCTGCTCCCACCTCTGCTGCCATCAGCGCCTCACAAATCCCCCTCCAAGGAGGGCAGCTGCCCCTGCCTCGCCTTGCCTGGCACCCAAACCTCCGGGCAAAGGGTGGTCCCTGCGGCCTCCAGCCCAGCCGGTGAGGTCCAGCCCCACAAAGCTGACAGGGGCCAACTGCAGCCCCGCGGCACCGCGGCCGGCCCAGGCCGGGGTTGACTAGTGCACATCGAGCCATGCCAAACACCCAGCGCCGCTCGCCACCTGCCCCAGCCGCTGACAAGCGGTTCATGCGATCCCGCGCGCAGCCGTGCTGCGTCAACAGCTCCTAAGCCTGGGATTTACGGCCGCTGGGCGAGGGGCCGAGATGAAAGCAGCATTACAGGTGCTCACCAACCCTCCCCACCGGCAAAGGGACCGATATGCCAGGCCGGGCACAGTTCCCGTAAAGGAAATAATGACATACAAGATGTTTGGTGCTCCCCACAGGAAAATGGTGTTTAAAAGGAAAATCCAGCCCTGCTGTCCTTGGGGCAGCACAGCCTGAGGGAAAAAAACGCTTATATCGGAGGGACCGCATTCAGCTCACTGCCGTGCCGCTGGCTGGCCCCAGTCCCTTTCCTGTGCCTCAGTTTCCCCGCAAGAACAGAGCCCTTAATCCCTCTGTAACGCGCTCCCGTGGCGGGCAAAAGCAGCAGCCGTACCCCCCAGCCCGCTTCCCCAGATAAAGCTGCTCCCCGGGGAGGTTACACCCCCAGAGCCCCAGGCTGGAGGGGGCTGCTGGGCTCCCCAGCAGCAGAGCGCAGAGAAAACCCACTGTGGGCTCTGCCCCGCGTCTGCCCACGAGCTGTGAAATACGTGCTTGTTTCCTGAGTCCCAAAGGCAGGACTCATGGATCCCACAGCTCGGCTCAGCGCCTCGGTCACCCACCAGCCCGCAGAGGAAGAAACGATGCACTTACCTCCCTGTGCTAGCGACTTGGCCACGCATCCCCTGCGGAGAAAAGAAGAGGAAAGGATGCCCAGCAACCAGCAGCATTTCAGAACAGCCCTCGAAATCCAGTGACTCCCCCAGCGCATTGCTCACCGCTTGTGGTGTTGCTCCACGTCTCACGGGAATTTTCAGCCTGTTTTCTTGTCACGGCAGGCACCTCACACTGCAGGAGTCCAGGGGCAGATGAAAAGCACCAGCCAAGGCTCTTGGCTCAACGGCGTGGCGTGAGACCACCTCCCATCAGGAACGCACACACCGGCTCGCAGGAACCCAAGCGTGCTGATGCTGGCTGCGGCGGGACGCTGCTGCGCTCTCGTGCCCAGATGACCTGCTTAGATTTCAGCAATAAAACCAGCTAGCAGCCTTTGCCACACAAAGGGCTTGTTTAGCTGCTTTGGTGGTTGAGATTGGTTTCAGTGATTGAGAGAGAAACCACTTTGAGCAGGCCCAGACAGCTAGAAAGGACCAAAGGCATGGGGGCAGCGAGAAAAGACCGATCTGAAGGGCAGAGGAACAGGAGAGCATCCACTCACCACCGCAGACATCAGACAGCTTCACTGGGGCGGCTCACAGACCCACGGAGATGTCTGGATAAAGGCCAGGCCACACACATTACCCAGTCTTGCAGTGTTTTCCCCAAATTGCCCCAGCAGCATGAAGGAATTTCCCCCTTCCCCTAGAATTTGGAGCTGGGACAAGCTCAACTTCCAAGGGCCAGGGATGTGCCTGGGAACGTGGCTCCCAAGCCCAGCCCTGGCTCAGGAGCTGTCTGTCTCTGCTCAGCTACTCCATCCCCACAGCGTAACACCTCACAGGAGGGCAAGGGCAGCCTGGGGCTCCACAGAAGAGCAGCAATTACCTGCACTCACGCTCTCTGGCTGGGTTTCAGCATGCCTGAGAAGGCAGCTCAGTTTCTAAGCCAGAGTATGTGATGCCAGCTCTGCTCCTCTGGAGAGCTGCAAACCCCCCTTAGACATTTCTCCAGCCTCCCAGGCATTCACCACCATGGGGAGGGCTGTGCTTTGCAGGTTTAGGCACTTGGCACTTTCAAAAGAAGGCTTCATCAGTTTCCGGGAGCAGAGAGGCCAGAGGCAGGACAGGAGGCATCATTTTTGGTTACCAGGGTCTCAGGGGACATCATCTGGGTGAGTCTTTCAGAGCTGCCAGTCCCCACGCCAGCCCACACTGCTGGCCTCCACGGCAGAAGAAACAGTAGACAGCTTCCTCAGCAGCCTGCAGTGTGTTGAACCTACCAGAGAGCACAGGCAGTTAGCAGGTAACGAGGCGTGCAGGGTGATGGTGGTGGTGGTTCATCTTCCTCCTTCCCTACAACCACTGTGCAGAGACCTCCCCACCCCCCTCACACTGCAGCACGAACAAACATGAGACGAGGAAAGTTGGTTTCAGATTTTTATTTCTTTGTACTCTTTAAGCAGGAGTGACTGAAATAGAAACCACGTTTGAGTCCCATCATGGGGAATGATTTGGTAAAGACAGGGCAGGCAGCTGCCCCTGCCCCACGCCAACCTGTATAAATATCAGCCGTCACTGTTCAGTAACGAGACGGTTTTCATACAAGTCCATGATTAAACATTACAACATGCCTCTTCACAACAGGAAGTAACTTATGTGTATTTTTTTATTTCATCATACAGAACTAAGACAAAAGCACCTCCCATTCCTCGGAGTACGTTCGACCATGCACCTTTGAAAAACGCCTTGGAGCCCTCGTCCCGGGCAATCTTCCGCCAGCAGTCAATGGTGCCGGTGTACATTATGTCAGCTGCGGGAGACAGACAGCGTTAGGAATCAGATGCCAGTGAGACCCCCCCAAGATCCAGGTCGGAAATGGCCTAACGTATCTGCCAGCCTCATAACCTCAAGTGCATCCCGTTTCTTGACTTTCTCCGGTACTAGCGCGTCAGAGGACAAGATTGCCCAGGAGACAGGCTAGGAGACACTGGAAAGACCGGTTTGAGCAGAAGGCAGCTGCTGTTTGCTTTGACACCAACACTTCCAGACCCAAAAGCTATTGCACAGTCAGCCAGGCCGTGCCTCCTACCAGGGATGTGTCTTCTTGGCCCAGACACCAGTTTGCAACACCCTTGGGCAAGCTCTGCCATTCCTGCCTACTGACAGACACCCAACTTGTGCACACCACCTTACAGAGGGGCTGCGGAGACTGACCCGTCTGTGCCCCCCACCTCATGTCCGCTTCTGCAGCCCCTCTCACACCCCGCTGTTTGCAACACCTGAGGATATCTACACGGCTAGGGGAAAGCCAAGCCACCCTGCCTTCACCTCAATTCCACCACCAACTGTTGATTCAGGGATGCCCGGCGCTTCCTAGACAAGGAGGTAGAAACTTACTTCCTTTACGGCCAGACTGCATCATCATGCGACGACGAACCGTATCAAAAGGGTAGGAGGCCAAACCAGCAACAGCGGTGACGGTCTGAGCGATCATCCAGCTGACAACGATGTGGGTGTTCTTTGGGTCTGGAAGCATTCCTGTGGGAGAGAGGTTTTGATGAGAATGGCAGGTGAGTCACCATCTGCCGAAACCCACTACGGGTCTGCCGCAGCCCGGCATTGCCCTTTCAGTGCCGTTTTGGTCAGCCTACCCTTCGCAGTGTCGTAGATGCCGAAGTAGGCGGCTCTGTAGATGATGATGCCCTGGACAGAGACGTTGAAGCCCTGGTATAGGCCCCGGAGGCCATCCGACCGGAAGATTTTGACTAGGCAGTCACCGAGCCCACTGAACTCTCGGTCGGCCCCGGCTTTACCCACATCCGCTGCCAGGCGGGTTCGAGCAAAGTCAAGGGGGTAGACGAAGCAGAGGGAGGTAGCGCCGGCGGCACCCCCAGAGGCCAAGTTGCCGGCGAAGTACCGCCAGAACTGGGTTCGCTTGTCCACGCCGCCCAGGAAGATCTGCTTGTACTTATCCTTGAAGGCGAAATTGAGGGCCTGGGTGGGGAAGTACCGGATGACGTTGGCCAGGTTGCCGCGCCAGAAGGAGAGGACGCCTTGCTCCCGCGGGATGCGCACCACGCAGTCGATGATGCCTTTGTACTGCTTGTCAGCGGCGATCTGCTTGCTGGCGTGCTGCACCTGCGGGGGGCCCGGACACCGCCGTCAGCGCCGCTCCCCGCCGCCGCCACCCCCCGGCTCCCCTCTCCCGGTGGCGACCTTGGGGCGGCCCCCGGCCCTCACCTGCAGCAGCAGCTTCACCCTCTCGATGGGGGCGACGGCGGTTTTGGAGATGGCGGCCGCCACCCCGCCGGCGAGGAAATCCTTGGCGAAGGACACGGCCGCATCGGTCATGGCGGGCGGGCGGAGGAGGAGGAGGAGGAGGAGGAGGCGGCGGGGGACGAGACGCGAGGCGATGCCGGGCGCGGCGGAGCGGGAGGTGAAATGGCCGCCTTATGGAGCGGCGGGGGGGCGGAGCTTCGCCGCGTCCCGCTCGCCCATTGGCTGAGAGCGGGGCGCGGCCTCCGCGGGGCGATTTGGGGGGTGAGGGGGGGCCGCCGTGGTATCCCGGGGCTACCGGTATCCCGGGGCTATCGGTATCCCGGGGCTGCGGGGGTTCCAGGGATGCCCTGCGGACAGACCGACCCCCCCCCACCCCCCGCCGCGTCCCAGCGCCCCCGCAGTCACAGCTCACCCACCCGCGGGCCGCCCCGCCGGTAACCGGTTCTGCACGACCCTGCACCGTGTCAGCGGGCCGCCGGTGCGGCACTCGGTTTCGGTCCCGAATGAATTAAATAATTCATTATTAGTTAATATTTCAGTGTTACCCTTGGGGGGGAGGGGGTGTCTCACGCACAGATGTGATTACGCAAAGCAGAGGCTCGGTTGATAAAAGGTTACGGAGTGATTTATAAATCGTGGGAGTACGGCACAACAGGAAGGGGCTATTAGCACATCCGAAACCCCAGGGGTAACCTTCTGCCTCACTCGCCGCTCACCAGGCCGATCAGACCCCCAGACACACCCATCACTCAATCTTTAAAATCTACTGGCAAACACAACATCAGTAAAAAGCACACAGGTGTGCTGGGACAGGGCAAGGGCACTCTTCAGAAATCCGTTTCACCCCCCACGCGCTCCCAAGTCACATCTTCTTATCCACACCTCTCAAATTTAAGTCTCAGTATTGTTACCTGCACTGCGCAGATGGGGAAACTGAGGCACGGAAAGACACCGTCACTGGGCAGGTTGATCAGAGAGCCAAAGGCCCTTGTGGCCTCAGTGCGATGCACGAGCCCCCGGGCCTGCCCTCTGCCATCTTAATTTGTGCAATCTCTGCTTGCATTTCTGCTCTGAGAAGAAAACCAGTCTGAAGCACCACTGCAAAAGAACTGCACAAGCCCATTAAGAGACAGACTGCAAGACCTCAGCTGTAGGGTACACCAACACAGGGTTCCAGGTGCAGGGCAGGCCCAAATTATCCCAAATCTCTCTGTAAATCTCTCTCCATAGTCACAGACTGTTCCCGCATCGATCTGCCATTGCCTCACCCCGCCGTGACCTGGCCTAGCCAAGCAGTTTCTGAGATTTACTTCTTTCCACCCAGCAGGGACATAAATGGTACAAAAACACACACCAAAAGCTGTGTATAAAGCAGCAGGCAAAGCCCGTGCTGAGCCCAGGCTGCTGCAGCCAGGGCAGGAGCAGAGCTGGGCTGCGGACGCCTTAACGAGCTGCCGCAGAGCGGGGCCGGCGGGACGCGCTGCAGAGGGCAGAGCCAGCTTCCCACGCAGACGTGGGGTTTAAGGTTTTCTATAAGAAGGCACTAGAATGGGGCTGTTCCACGGCTGTACTTCTAAAAAGGAACCAGAGCAATACCACAGGTCCTCAGGTACAACACCAAGATCATCTTTTATTATCCAAATACCTCCCAGACTGGTCAGAGGCCTCTCAATTGCACTGCCACTGGCAATAACCCAGTGGTCTTGCAGAGAGAGTCCTACCTACAGAAACGACCTGCGGCACCTGGATCACAGCAGTTAAAGTGGAAAAACCACAGGTTGTGCGCACAGTGCTATTCTCCTAGCAAGTTCTGAGCAGCACAGTAGGCCTACTAAAGGTAGTTTAATATAAAAATAGAGCTTTAAGAATACCAAAACAACATGACAAGGCTCGCGGCTCTGAAACACCTAACACATTTAAAGAACTGCACCTTTCAGGAAATATTTCAGTTGGAGAACTTCAGAAAAACTATTTTTCAAAGCCTGAAGTATGCAGTAATAACACAGGAGAAAGGGGGGAAGATTTTTCTAGTACGCACTTAAGTTCGCAAGATTGTCGTTCCAGTGTATTACAGTTCATTTTGCACGTTGCAATTCTCTCTTAGCAAAAGCACAGTTGCAGCAGCATATTTTCACCTTTACCCTGAAGATTCATACAAAATCATTATTCTCAAGTAAGTCTCAAAAACTGAAGGGTGGATTCTGGAGTGTGACTGAACTGAGACTAACTGCCTCTGCAGAACGCCATGTCCACAGTATCACTAAAAAAAAAAAAAAAAGGAGATTTCAGTAGAAATTCTTGCATGTTGTATGTATTCTAGTCTGCTTATCATGCTTATCATTTTTGGCTGACTCGGTATCTCAGATTACTTTTAAAAAATCCATTTGAATTTTCTTAATATTTTTGAAGATACAATTTATCTTCTCATCTCAGTTCTCTTGCCTTTCCACAAGTGGTTTTATCTCAAAATGGCTATTCAGTATTGAAGAGCACCTAGAATAATGAAATTTCAAGTTCCAACAGCATAGTGTTTTCAAACTAGCTGCATCTCTCCTCTTCAGTATATGCTTGCTATTCACGTTGTCTATATCCATCCAGCAAATGACACACAAGATTTATTAATTCCTCACACTGCTGTCTCAGAACTGAAACCTGAGATGCTGGTACCTGTAGTTCAGCATGTCTGCATTGCAAAGTTCCTTAAGAAAGGCAGCGTGAATATCTGCAATGGACACTCTGACGTCAGTTTTCAAGACCTGATTTCCTTGGCTCAAAGTTTTCCCTTCGGAGGCGCTTTAATTCTCTCAGTTCTTGTGGCTGTAAACTCTGGTCCACGCCAGGAGTTAGCTTGTAATTTAACGGGGACTCGATATAACCGTTTCTGTACAGACAGACCCGCTTGCAGAATTCAAAGGTGCTGAACATAACACCAAAGTATGGGACAATCTGATAAAATAATAAAGAAAGACAACGTAAGATAAAAAAGCAATATTAGACTCTCTGGTAGCATTCTTGGCTTTGATGTTTTAAAAAAGGAAACATCTAGGACTTCAAATCTAATCTGATGTGTTAATAGAGCTGTGCTAATTTATATAAAATCAGAGCTCACCTCAAACTAGGCTGGCACCTGCAGCATGCTAAAAGTAGGAGTATTATTATTGGTATGTAACTAATTATAACAGTATTGTGAGGAAGAAGGTTGGTGCCAGCCTACAGATTATCACAACTTGTCAAATACCTAAGCAAATCCCAAGCAACCTCAGCAAATCCCAGCAGGAAATGTGGGATTTATTCTACATACAGCAGAGTAACTGAACAATTTTCTTCCTGTGCCCCATGCAGAATCAGCAGTTCTGGTGCCACGTGGCTTTATAGCAGCCAAGGCAGGACCAGACACAGGCAGGCCATCGCAATCAATCACATTGTCACTCAATTACCACTCATTAGC
Organism: Tetrax tetrax; assembly: GCA_009806455.1. Classification (NCBI taxonomy): domain Eukaryota; kingdom Metazoa; phylum Chordata; class Aves; order Otidiformes; family Otididae; genus Tetrax; species Tetrax tetrax. Next base: position 52,896 of record WHYT01013257.1, read on the forward strand.
TGACCTGTAGTACTCTATGTAGGTAATCCTCACTGCAGCACTGTAAAATGTATTTATGTAAACTAAATTACCTTCTGTTTAAGCTACTGTGCTTTATTTCATACTTTCAACTCAGCAAGAGTTGTAGTAACCAATAGGCATATATTAAATAGCTGGGTGAAAGTACTACTTTTGATTTCTGGGGAAGTGGCTTATGTAAGCGCAATTTTCTTTACATCTCAGTCCACGTCAAATTACTGGAGCTCAGCTGAGAAGCAGAACTTGTTTAGCTGTTCTAAATGGATCACTTGCAATCCCCCATTGCATACTCTGGTTTGTGTGTTAGCAGCACTCCCTCCTCTGAGGACGCTCAAATGAACTTGAAAGTAGTGACCTCCAGAAGCCAAGCTTATATTTGGGGAAATAGGGCCAAACCAAGTTCCAGAGTTGGTTTAGAAGCTGCCTGAGGTTATACCTGTCCTGTCACGGACTCTGTCATCTATAAGTTGCTAATAAGTATGTAAGCTTTACAACTCCAACTGTCAAAAAATGTGTCTTGATTACTTCAGGATAGTCTTTGATTTGGATGAAAGCAAAACCTCACCTTGAGCAGACTGGGTGTCAGTCCACTCCAAAGTCCACGCACACCTTTGTTCTTCACCGTTTGCCGAAAGCAGTCAGCCATGCCAGTAAAACGGACATCCACTGCTCCATAGTGGGGAAGCCAAGGACTCTGGGCCTGTTCCAGAGACACCCAGGGGGATTTAGAACAAGCAAAGGAAAACCAAAGTCATTAAAGATAATTATTTTCTCCATTCTGGTACAAAAGGAACACAATGCCAGGTTTCAACAGACTGATCTGAGTTCTTCTGTCAACCCAAAAGAATCAGCTGTTTTGCCCTGAAATACAAACTAAAAAGGGAGGGAATTCACTCTCTGATAGGTATGAAAGAGAGCAGTAACTTCACACTTCCTTTTGTGCCGTGCCACTACTACAAACAAATCCCACCCCTGTGAAGACAAACCATCCAAACCAGAGCCACATAACGCATCACCCCCCCCGTCTGCCAGCTGCTCAGGTCTGGGGAGAGGCATTGCCATCACTGGCAGTGGAGCACCTACGAGAGGGAAGCTTGGGGCTGGCCCCAGGTGCCATGCTGCCAAACTGTCCTACGGGTTGAGTAGCAACAGCGCAGCAGAAACGGAAGAGCAGCCACTTCAGCCCAGGCTGCACAAGCCCACCAAGGGCTATAGGTGAGCAGCTGGTGCCTGTGCTCCTGTATCTTTGCTACACGGCCAGTTGATCCGGACCGGTTAAAGTTAGCTTGGGAGCATCCCGATGGACTGCAGCTACATTTCCAACTGCAGTACAGACCGTGCCCGTTCATATGGAAGAAGTGTAGTGGGTCATTTTTAACAGCAAAATCCTTCCTTCAATAATCTCCTACTGCGTTAGCACAGACAGGATAACCTGACCTTGAATAATCCCATCCTTGTCCATCTGTGCACATGCAGTCACGGGTTTATTTTGCATGGCCAAATTGGAGTTTCACTCAAACACATGGCAAGTAACACTTCTCAGTCGGGGTGTGTGGGCATCCCAAGACACAGGTTGATGGACTCGTGTGTGCAAGCTGATTACCACAGGGCAGAAGTTTGATAAAAACTGGACTTGTACACTTAATTGATCGATAAATATGGATATCTGAAACACCGTGTGGTGCAGCATTTTCTCCCTCTTTAGACAGAGTAACCTACAGCTTCTCAGAGCTGATAAGCCTACGACAAGCCTCCCATAAACCAACAAGTGGTGATGACATTTTCTAGATGTCCCAGCTATAGCATTTCAAATACTTGGCAACTTAGATGCTGGAAACAGAAACAGGTCAAAACTAATGCTCCAGGTACATAAAGAGAAGTTGCTAATCAAACAGTTTTAATGCTGTTGCATCCCCTTGCATTACTGACAAGTCTGTTGCTAAAACTTAGAACCTAACTAAAAACCCCTAATCCCTCCCCCACACTAACTGCATAGTCTTCTTTAGCTACAAAAAAAAAAACATTTTTGATTTTGATTATTTCTCTTACTTTTTTTTTATGCATGATTGAAACACATGTGAAATACTTCTGACAGCAGATAACAGGTAAAACCATACCGTTTCCTTTCGACAGGGCTTTGGGAGGTGGTTTAGGAAAGCAGCTGTCTGCACTGAGAAAGAAGGCAATAAGCTTCCACCACATCCTGATTTGTTATCTTCTGGATCCCCTTTATCATGTCCTGGCTCCTCTGCCCCAGAAAAGAGTAGGGCTGAGGATTTAATCCATGATCTTTTACACTTTAAGCAGGAGAGAACAGGACCATTTGCTTCTCTCTGAACTTTCTCGACAGTGTACCTGACTTGTAAGAGAGGAATCATGTGTGGTGGAGAAAATATTTCAACTGTTCTAATTGCTCCTCCTCTTTGTACATTGGCCTTGCTAACTCCATGGGGCTACAGCTGTTTCCATAATTCCTAACTCCGGTGCAAGCTCCCACCATTTCCTGTTTCAGGGCTCAGAGAAGCAGGCGTTGTGGGATTTAACTGCTGTGATTTTAAAGTGTTGCCAGCCCAGCCTTGGCAGGTAGTTCAAGGTAACAGAGCTAGTCTGGTAGCCAAGGCTCACACACGCGTTCGCTTAGGCTCATTTGCTGCAGGGGAGCTCAGCTGTCTGCTTGCCTCTGTTGCTTAAGGGTGTAAGGGTTTAAAAAGCGATAGCTAAATCCAACAGTGAGAAAGAGAGAAATCACTTTTCCAGCCTCAGTTTCCAGTACTTGAGAAACTCCTGCACAAAGACTCCCATGACTGTACTGTAGAAGATGCTGAGTGCTGCAACTGAGACTTCAGGGACCAGTTCCACTAAGAATGGTGATATCAGCACCAGGGATGCTTAGAAGAGCACTGAAATTACATAAGTATCCTTAAAAATGCAACAGCAGTCATAGGAGAGCTGGATTCAAAACCCTGTTCTGCTTTCTGAACTGTCAGCCAGCTTCCATGAGCTTTTTTTGGTGAAGGAAGTTATGGGCAGCCAAGCAGTGAAGAGGGACAGGTGTCTAAAACACTTCAGGAAAGCAGGAATGCTGTTAATGTGGGATTCCCTTCGTTTTAAAGTCCCTTTGTGGGAGGCAGGGCATGACCCATAACAGAGTTACTGTAGAGATTGCAAAGGCACATATCAAAGGGTTTTGATTATGGTACTCCTACCTACAACACCAAGACAAGCGCACCACAGGTTTCAGTAAGATTCTGCACACAGTGAACACATCCAGAAGACAGTCAGAAAGGAACAGGTAAGTCAAACCCCCAGATTTCTAATTTGCCCACAGACATTGACCTCTTCAGAGATTTACTGAAAGATTATTTATAGTAACATTCACCATGGTTCCAGCCATTTTCAAGTTTTCAGTCTGGGGTGAAGAATGCTTTGCCAATCTGTCTGCTTTACCGGACGCCAGACGCAGTCTTTAAATAAGAATTGTCCACAGAATCTCAGAAACACCTACTGCAAAATGAAAACTAAAACCTGTATCAGTGTGTAGTTAAAACTTCAGTATTTTGGAACACAGCTAAACAAAGTTTAAATGCATTAATAAAAGAAAAAAAAATTAGGAAGGCGGTTCATTTGGCACTGTTTTTAATTAAAAAAAAAAAAATAGCTGTGGGTTTTGAGTGGTTCTGCATCATCTAAGCATGTCTGCAACACTGCAATCCTCACAGCCACCCTATGGCACCGGAGCCAGAAAATGGAAGTAACCAAACAGATCAAACTAGTTTCTGTACGTTTTTGGGTTTTTTTTTTTGCAGAAACCTACAACATACAAATCAAACAGCTAATGTCATACTAAAAAGATCAAGTTTATGACAGAGACGTTTCACACCACGCATCTCAAAGCAGCTTGAATTCCTTTCTTTTGACACCCCTTGACACTACCGGCCTCTGCACGGAAACCTGTTGATTGCAAACATTTTTAAAGGTTTCCTTCCCCCCAAGTTACGGCCGTCTCATACCGCAGAAGGCTGGAGATACAGAACAGCTCACTGCGCTGCTAACGGAGTGCCAAGTTGTTAGTCAGAGCAGTAGCAGGGCTAAGTTGCTAATCGTTTTACCTCTGATGGACGATGGGTTCTCCACATGATTAAAGCACATCAAATGCAGAACTGGCTCCATCTGCTCTCTCACAGTATTTGCATATCGAGAGGCCACCACGTCTATTAAGTCACTGTGATACATTCCCAAAGTTAGCACTCTGCTCTATTTTCTATTTCAATAATCTCAATCCCAAGAGAGAGACATGCATTAAAAAAACCAAAACAACTACCTGCACTCACATTTTTCAATATAAACAAAATATTAAATAAGGGTGAATCATCCTGACAGAACTCAAGCTAATTATTAAAGTTAATTGGTACCTGAAGACTTTTCAGATACCATCTCTCCCATTGTCTGCATCATGAGGTGACCGTCAGAACAACCCAAGTCCTGTTTGGGAAGAAATCTCACACACCCCTTCAATGACCTCTCCGAGCCCCACTCTTCCTCTCTTCCTCTCAGGATTGAAGGACGGATGTTGTTCACCGCAGCTGCAGTGGGAACCATGCCCATTGAAAGACTCTTTCCAAGGCTCACAGTAGGCACAGGGGGACCAAGCGGTGACTGCCGGGTCAGGAAAACGGGAGATGTGGTGGTCAGGCCCCTTGAGCATGCGGATACAAAATTCCCACTTGCACTTGAGGACATTTTGGTTTGCAACTATCTGAATTTACATGTATCTGAAACTATTTGGAAATACTTCCCTCTTAATTCATGTACTTTTTTCCCCCTTCACTGTTCATAAAGTTTGTTGGTACAAAGATTTGCCTTTTCTTTTTTTTGAGCATGCAATACTGTTGGCACAGAGTATGAAAGATCAACTAACAGTGAATAGCTGCCATAGGTGGTATGCTACCCTGATGGTAGGTATAGTAAAATTGCTCGTTACTCATTTATTTTCAACAGATTCAGGTGTCCTACACTTCTGACCAATTTAAAAAAAAAATAACAAAAGCACAGGAACACACTTTACAACACAGCTCAAGAGTTCACGCTCTTAATCTGGAAGCTAAAATAAGAAGTCTTTGCAGCCTGGGCTAATAAGGACACATGCAACAAGCAAGCATAACTGTAGTTCAAAGGAAAGCGAAGGACAAAGATTGCAGTTTTGATTACAGCTAATGCCACTACCGTCAATAGAAACTTCACTAAAGTGAAGGCTGAATGCTTGAAAGAGTAATTCATCCCACTCAAATAAGAAAGAATTAAAATGTAAGTAAGTATTAATATTGGGGGGCAAAGCATGCATTCTTTTGGGCTAATCTAATCCCTTCTCCTGGAGGACAGTCGTAGTCGGCAGTCAACTTCTTTTCTGTGTCAGTGCTTTGGTAACGCTGACTGACCCTTGGCTGAAGTCCACCAAAGGTATTCAGGCATGCAGGAACGTAAATGATGAGAGGCTATCAGGAGGCAATCAGTTCCTGACCAGCACAGCGGAGCAGCTGACCTCCAGCTTCCTGCACTCGAGGAACATGTTGTCCTTTCCTCTGTAACCTGAACTGAGGCCAAATCATCTCGCCTTCCCGAATCAATGGCACCAAGTGAGCAAAACAGTTTATGGCTTGCTCAAAAGTTTCTTAGCTTTAAAAACATTATTGCCAGGGCAGTTGTACCCTGAGGCTTCACTGTTTGTGGCAGAATCCCTCCTATCACAGAATCCCTTGTCCTGTCACAACAGACTCTGCTGAAGAGTATCTCCCCATCTTTCCTCTAGGCCCCCTTGAGGTACTGGAAGACCGCTATCAGGTCTTCCTGGAGCCTCCTCTTCTCCAGGCTGAACAGCCCCAACTCTCTCAGCCTGGCTTCACAGGAGAGGTGCTCCAGCCCTCTGCTCACCTTCGTGACCTCCTCTGAACTCAATCCAAGAGGCCCACGTCCTTCTTATGTTGGGGGCTCCAGAACTGGACGCAGTACTCCAGGTGGGGTCTCACCAGGGCAGAGTAGAGGGGCAGAATCCCCTCCCTCGACCTGCTGGCCACGCTCCTCTTGATGCAGCCCAGGATGCAGTTGGCTTTCTGGGCTGCAAGCGTGCGTTGTCAGCTCATGTTGAGCTTCTCGTCCACCAGCACAACCAAGTCCTTCTCCTCAGGGCTGCTCTCAGTCCAGTCTCCGCCCAGTCTGTATTTGTGCCTGGATTGCCCTGACCCATGTGCAGGACCTTGCACTTGGCCTGGTTGAACTTCATGAGGTTTGCATTGGCCCACCTCTCCAGCCTGTCAAGGTCAATTAATCACCTTACACGTCACAGGTACGTCATTCTAAGCACAGACAAATGCATACAAGGCTCTCCTGTGTAACTGGCACAAACCCATGTTAGGGGTGACAGTGATGGCTGTCACTCTGGAGACATTACTGTCTCCCTGCTGAAAATTTTGGCTGTAACAGTTGTGTGCGCGCAGCAGCGTACCCTAACCTGTGTCAGGCCCCATCAGCTGGGCGAGCTTACCGAGTTGAAAGAGGTGGGCTGAGTTAACCCATCTGCTTTGCCCCAAAGCAGATTAAAGAGCTCTCGCTCATTCCACACTGATCACAGAGCTGCGGAGGCTGTAAGAGGCCGTGCTCAGCTGGCACTACCAAATCCAGGACTGGGAGCGTAGCAGCCACCTCAGTGTCTGGGAAAATCATTCGGAGAGAATTGCATTCTGCTCTCCCTCAGGCCTCCTGCATTTCAAACAGTTTGTTTTCCTGCTTTTCTTCAGGAGACCACTGTGCTGCAGTGCTAAGCTACTGCTGTAATCCACCTCAGAGTGATTATTACATACTTTCCACACCACAGCTCCTTGGATGAACAGGGTTAAAGACCACTAGACACAACACTAGCTGTCACAAGGCAGACCCGACTGTCAGATCAGCCCAGTCCTGCTTCTGATTCCTGATTTATGATTTTTGACTCTTATCCAGTTTTTCCACTGTTCAGCATTGCAACTTCACAGGCAGTCAGTCTTCATGATTCTCTCCTGTGAAAGTCTGGGGTCAAAGATAAATGCTTCTGCAGTTTGTTCAGATGCACAAAAACTAATCTAGGCTGTTACAAAAGGCAAAGCCTTTTTTTCAGGCGTGGTCTCAACCATTTACTGGTCCAAGTACTTCCCGAAGCAGTAGGGCACTATTCTGGAACAGCCTCAGAGAATGTGGTATATAATACCTTGACAGCAACATCAACAAAACAATAAAAAATGCTGACAGCTCAAAGCATTTAAACATAGGGGGAAAAGAGATGGAAAGAAGGAAGGGGCTTTACCCAAACCAGAATCTGACATCTATTACCTATTTGCTAGTGATCAGAGGAGCCAGGCTGGTCCCACATTCAAGTACCACCCAGGGCATGGGGTCCTGGCTGATGTCTGAACCCCAGCAGCAAGAAGGGGAGTGTGAGATCACAGGGAGAAGTAAGAAAAGAATTCGCACGGCAGCATGTCCCTCAGGTGAAATATTTTTGGAGATTCATCTCTATCCGTGCACTTGTTTTCACAAAAGTTGAAGGAAGTTAATATCTCTGAAACCTCCACTCCTCTGTCAAGTTCAATTGAAGTTGGACAGCAGGATCAAAAGTTATGAGGGGCACAGACAGACAGCTAGCAACCATATATGCCTTACTTCCACAGGAAATTGGACTAAAAGTAGTAATATTGCTCCTTATTTTCTTCCGCACTCTGTGTGGTCAAATGGCTCCATCTCTGAAAATGTTCAAGGCTCAGGCTCCCATGCTGTTCACTATTAAAGGGTCTCCCTGCACAAAGTCTCAGAGCACGTATGCTTTTGAGATGTCGTGTGAACCACAAGACCCAAAAAAGACTTCTTATTTTTAAACCGGGTCATGACTCTAATATTTTTCATATTCCCAGCTGACAGGAACACAGATCTCACAAACAGCAGGGACATCACAGCTTGAAAGCTTTCAGAGGCTGCCACGCCAGCATCAGTGACCATCTGCAACGCCAGGGCACTCCAGTTACTCATGTTTAAGCAACGCAGGAGCGCTGTCTCCTCATTTCAGCAGGGAGAAGGCGCTTTTCTAACAAACATTTATAAATAAAGCTTTGGAAAAGAAAACGATAACGCAGCCACTGGGTTCTTGCTAGACTGACTTTTACCATGCAAGGAACATAGTTAGGGGACTATTTTTAAATAAATACTTAAATAAGAATACTACTTTTAAAGAGGGACTTCAGTAGCTCCTTTAACTGACTTTGGACTAGAAATGCGCCAATGGGGCACAAGACTGCATTTACTTTAAAGAGGCTACCTCACAAAAGCAATGACTGCTTAGTTTTCTCCAGGTTCTCCAGGAACTCATAGTATTTACATCATTTACAACAGATTTCACACTTGCAGAGCATCTTGTGTTCCAAAGAACCAAAAAAAACCCCAACAAAAGACCCCAAAACACATCACATATTTACAGGCATCCCTAACTGACTCACTTTTGTCACTGAAAAGAGGCCACTTCTTGGGTGATGCCGGGCAACAGTCTACACTACCCATGAACAGGGAGTGTTTGTTTATGGCAGGGGAGGGAATTCACAGCCTGGGTTTTACCGCAGGAAGATCACTACTGAACAATGCTTGCCCTGGAGAGATGGCCTCACAACTTGAGGATGCTGTGCAGTCAACACCAAAAACGTGCTGAATCCTGAAGTATACTAAAGGGATTGATGGTAAAGCTATCCTTGAGTAGCCATTTACTGGCAAAGGAGAGTTTCAGACATGTCTTAGTCACAGAAATTAAAACAAATTACACCATAAAAATACGGAGACAGGACTGAGCTTTTGCAAACTATGCAAAGCTCATCCACGTAAGCAGGTGAGGAGTAACTGTACTGTTGATGGAGTATCTGTGAAACTTTAGGGTCATCCTTTTGGCATTTTGCCTGACAATACTACCAAAGTCACAGGTAAATTTGGAGCAAAGGCTGAGAACTGTCAGCCGGGGTACCTGAGCCAACCTCTGAGGGTCATGTCCACAGAGGGAAATACCAAACTTGGGTATCAGGTTTGCGTTGATCGTTTGCATGTTTGTAGATTTTTGGTTCTACACATAGCCTGGGATGGGTGTCATTCTAATAATAATCTTCTGTAGGGCACATAACAGCTCTAAGTTCATCCTCCCTTACTGAAATGCCAGAGCTCAGTCCAATATGCACTTATGAAGGTCATCACAGGCAAAATGATGATATGGGGAAGTGGAAACTTATTACCAGCGCTTCCCTTAGACACAGAATCATTCATAGGCAGGTAAAAGTAAAGTTTACTTTTAAAGTAAACTGCTTAAAGTAAAAAAAATAGAAAAAAAAAAAAAGTGTTCTTGTATGCATGTCTTCAAGGTAAAAGTGCAGTACTTGAATATCGCTTAGATACTGGATTTAACAAAGAAAATGTATTGTCAGGTAAGGAAGGAAAGTCAAGAATAACAGTCAGAAAGATATAAAGATTTTGTTCAGAAACTGATATAGCATAAAGGTGAGACAGGAGAGCATTTGCTACAGAACATCCCTTTGAACAACCCTCTCCTTCACTAATCCCCTTCTACAGACGCACAACAAAAGCCGTATTTCCATGCTGAAACATGCATACAGTACCTCTGAATTCTCTAACATGCCCATCAGGAGCAAAGTGAAAAAAGGAAGACAAAGGAATAAAATTAGGATAAGCACAACATAGAGGACTCACATATTCAGTAAGACTCACTCATATTAATTAACATTTATTTTAAGAAAAACATTCAAGTATATTTAGCAAACACGGCATCTTTGTTGAAAAAAAAAAGTAAACATTATAAAGGTAATTTTAATAGCAGAGGGGGAAGATGCCATGGTTATAGAGCAAATCTGACATCATAAATCATCATCAAAACACAGAGGCAGAATTGTTCCCTGACAGTCAGCTCCTACTCCCACAGATGTCAGTGACAGAAGCTGCCGACGTCAGAAGTGTAGGATTCAGATATGTAAAATGAGAAAGGATGAAACAAAATTATTACAGCTGAGATTAAAAATAACACCTTATCCTTCCTCCCATAGCAGAATTCATTTTCTAGTCTGTGTAAACAATTAACGCATTGTCTAGATGAGGAGATGGATGGAGCTAACTCTTCCAAGACTGCATCTCAGGTAAAGATCTGAACTGGATGTTCTGGTCTCAGGCTAGAACTGCATCCCAGAATCAGAGAAGACAGCCTTGTGTCCTAGTTTCTCAGCTTTGAAGCTCCTGAGACTCCCTTACAAGGTCTCGGTTCCCCATCACCACCAGCTTCACTGGAAAAATCTTCTTTGGCAATATACTACCTCCATCTGCCAGATCAGTGGGACAAAAGGGAAGGGAAAGAAGAGGATTTGATACTGACAATGTGCTGAGTTCTCCTCCAAACACAACACCAGCTTTTCTTCGTAGCTTTAAAACAAAGCCAGCAGTTCCCTACACGCACTGCCAAGCGCTCAGACCAGGCCCCGGGGTAGCTGAAGGCTTTGGTATACCCCTCTTTCTCTTTTCATCAGCTAGAAAGGTGAATCACTGAATGGGGGCTGATCAGAATACGATGTCTGAGAAAAACTGTGATCAGAAGTATCTGCTTCCTTGTTTTCTATAGAACATTGAAATGTCTTGAAGCTCTGTCTTCCTCTTCTTTATTCTCCCCCTTTCTAGGTCCCTTTGCATGGTCTCTTTTCTGGTGCTGCCTTAAACATTTCTCTCTTCTGACCACCACCCTGCAGACTGACTGGCCAGCAAGTAAGCACAAAGCAGAGCTGATCCCTGCAAGGCTGGGCCACACCCTGGTGCTAACTGTGAAAAACAAACTTCTTGGATGATCTTAGATGAGTTCCAGTAAGCTCTTAGTATCAGCTTGGGTGTGATTTTCAACAGGTCTATTTTCTGGACAAGCCTCCGTGACTTATGTCATTTCCAGTGAGAAACAAATTGCAGGCTTTCACGCCAAGGCAGTTACTTCCTCTGAAACACCTTTGTGTTCTCCCATGCCTTCAGAATAAATCACTGAACAGGAGTTCTCTAAGCTTAGAAAATGACTATTCAGTTGTTACAATGCATCTATGAGGAAAAAAAAAACCCTTCCCTGTTGTTAAGCCTTTTTTCCATCCAAACTATTTTTAGCATATCCACTTCCTACATATTTAGGCAATAAATCCAGTTCCCTTCTTATTTCTAGAAGTGCCAATCAGAAGTTTTTAGCACCCCTTTGGTGAAAGAGTACAGCCTAGTGGCAGGAAAATGAATGATGGGCCTGTTCCGCTTCTCTACTTGCCTGTCAAGAAAAAGCTGGGCACAGAACTCATCATCTCATCAGTTACAACTGAAGGTTACTTTTGAACTGGTTATGAAAACTGAATGTTCAAGTAACTGATGTATCAACAGAAAATATTAAAAGGGAAACAGCACAGTAAATGCCTTTCTTTTATTTATTATTTAGGGCAACAGTATTGCTGTGAGCCTAAGGATCTAAAGAAAAAGAGGACCTGTAAGGAGTAACTGCTTTTCTTAGGCCCACTGATAGAGTTGGAAAAAATGATCAAGTTTTCATGCTCAGAACCTCTTTCTCACCTGGGACATTTTATGATGAAAGGCCTCAGCTTAAAGGTTGACTTCTGGACACATCAGCTACATGAGCTGGTCTAACGAAAGGCATTACTTCTCCCGCTGAGGTCCTCTGTTATGAGGTGGAGAGAGGGCAATGAAGGTTTCTGTGCCACTGGATCTGAGCCCTGTCTGAAAAAGGGAACTTGGGGAGGAGGAGAGGGGAACTCGCAGTTTCAATGACCTTTTGCTAGTTTGTGACTTACCAACCAGGCTGCCTCTTGAGGAGGGGGACCTACATAATGCTGCTACACCAAATGACTGCTTTTTTTGGTAAGACCACAAAAGTTTCCCATAAATCTGCAGTCCCAAGAACTAGGCTGAAAGAACAAACTCATATGCCACAGCCAGAGACCTGCCAAGATGATGACAACTACTCCCTGTCACTCTACTGATGAAATTCTAAAGAAAAGTCAACATAATCAAAAGAATTATGTCAGTGAGATGAAAGCTGTAGGGTAGTGGTTGCTTTGTGGTTTGTTTTTTTGTTTGTTTGGTTGTGTTTTTTTTTTTAGATCATTATTACTACACTTTCAGGGGAAAGTATCAGGATGATAATATAAAATTATATAGTAAGTTGATAGAGTAACTCTTGTGTTGCTGATGCTCCAGGAAAGCAGCAGCACCAGCAGCTAGGAAGTCACTTGTTAACCAGAGGAGTCAGAAATCAGAACAAGGATTGTCCTGACCCTTCAGAATTAATGCCTGCTCTGCAAGTTTCTTCTGGTTGCCAGTATGCAGGTCAGGCAAAAATGGCAAACACAGAGGCTGTGAAAATGACATGGATCTCATTCATCCTGCCTACCACCAAGGGGACTGAATGCCTATATTTGCCTGAAGGCTTGCCAATTCTGAACTGTGGAATTGCTATGAAAAAGAAAAGAAATAAAGCTAAAGACACAGAGTCTGAGAGTATACATATATCCTGTGACAGCACTTGAACTCACCTTAAAAGTGTAACAACGCACTTGTAACAAGAATTTTCAGAATTCAAGAAAAAATAAAAACCACACAAAAAAAAAAAACGCCCAAAACCCCAAACCAAACCCAACCAACCTAAAACAGTCTCTGTAGCCTCCTGGTAGGAGAAACAAAGTGGCACTCATGATTATCTGGCTAGTCTTGTCCCAAGCTCCCGCGACAAGCACCTATAACAAAGTACGAGTAACACAAACGCTCTGTACCTGCATCTTCCTCTTGACAGTCTCAAAGGGGAAGGAAAGTGTCTGCGCCACGCCAGCTGCCACACAGCCATTTATGAAGTTCTGAAGAGGAGTGAAACGAACTATGGGTTCTCGCCAGATTTTGTCCAGATTGATGTAAACAAAGAAGGAGCCTGCAGAAAATGGGACAGCACCTAGAAAGCAAACCAGGCAGGTTTATATCAACACACTGTACACTCAGAAAACAAAGCTGCTCATCACATAATCTAGAAAGATGGAATGAGCCGCTGGCAGTTTACACCTCACATTGCTCAAACTTGATAAATATTTTAAAGAACTTTACGTTTTTGTCACTGGTTTACCACCAAACCCCCATATTGTAGCATCTAGGTGTGCTGATAGGGGCAGATATTTACATATTAAAAGGTGCATGTTGTCAGAACTATTAACTGCTTTACTCTCATGACAGATCAGCTCTTTCTCCAGGTTCTCTTTTTTGTGACAAGCACTTTCTCCAGTCCCACCCAACCCTAGCAGTTGTACAGAGTCACCCCTTCAGTCAAGCTGACGAGGGATACTTCTGTCCTCTTCAGCTTGTTTCATGCTCTCATCAAGTTTGTAGTGGGATTATACGTTGTTGTTATTATTATGCATTTTTTATAATGTTGTACTGTGAAAAAGTGGACTCAAATGGCATTGTTAAAAGCTATGGAGAGTAAATAAATAATTAAAAAGTAATTTCATCTAAAGAGAGAATACCACTGATCACTTTTCACATCAGTTATACATGATTGCTCATACTAGTTTCACTGAACAGCTAAGGAGACACTCTCACACCTAGAAAGGAATAAGGAACACTAGGGGTGTGTGTATGTGTGTATATATATATGTTTTTTTTTCAAGAATTAAATAATGGAAATCTTGCCTCCGAGCCCAACTAGATCATCTATAAAAGAAGGAAAAGAGTATTTGGTTGAATACTTAACCGTACCTAAAATGCTATGCACTTGGTCATAATTTGAAGCAATAAAGCTGCAGCAGAGGTTATCAGCGTTGTCATGCCTTGTAAATCTACGTATCTGCTACAGAACAACAAGACTATTTGCTTTTGAAATCAAGTGAGCAAATGAACGCACTGTATAGCTGCAATAAACAATGAGGTGTTTTTTCCCCATTATTATTTTACCTAATATAGCTGGTGAAATGCCACGGTAGAGTGCAAGGAGTCCTTCTTGATGATAAATTTTGTAAAAAGCATGAAGAATTCCCTGGTAAGATGGTTCCAGTCGGTTCTGCACAATGAGCCGTGTTTTAATTACATCAGTGGGGTAAGTCACGGTGGTTGCAACCATGCCAGCCAGACTTCCTGCCATGATGGCTCTCCAGTGGGAAATATGACCCAGCTCATCCGTGAAAAGTATAACAAGCCTACAGTAAACACATAAAAGAGGTACTATTAATGACAGTATGAACAAAACACACGAAAAATTAAGGCAGATTATTCTTGATGTAATTGTTCTTCTCCCCACAAGCCCCTTCAGCAGCAGGAGCTGAAACTTTAAATCTAGAATCATTAAGGTTGGAAAAGACCATTAAGATCATCAAGTCCAACCATCAACCCAACAGCACCATGCCTACTAAACCATGTCCCAAAGTGCCATGTCTCCGTGTTTTTTAAACGCCTCCAGGGATGGTGACTCCACTACTTCCCTGGGCAGCCTGTTCCAATGCTTGACCACTCTTTCAGGAAAGAAATTTTACCTAATATCCAATCTAAACCTCCCCTGATGCAACCTGAGGTAATTTCCCTCTCATCCTATCGCTAGGTACTTGGGAGAAGAGATGAACACCCACCTCACTAGAACCTCCATGCAGGTAGTTGTAGAGAGCAATGAGGTCCCTCAGCTTCCTCTTCTCCAGACTACACAACCCCAGTTCCCTCAGCTGCTCCTCACAACACTTGTGCTCCAGACCCTTCACCACTTTCTCTAGACACGCTCCAGCAACTCAACGTCCTTCTTGTACTGAGGGGCCCAAAACTGAACACAGTATTCCCATAGCTTGAGTTGTGGTACCGAGCTGGAGGTTCAGAGCACCAATTCAACAGTGAAAAAATCTTCCCAGATACAGAGACTAATTTTTCAAAGAATTTACTTTGCAAGAGACTTTAAAAGTAATTTTTGACCACCAAATACTCATTTATATTTCCACCTACAGGATGAAATTACATATTTGCTAGAAGTTATCAGATCAACAGTCATCAGTCGGAGATATTGGTCCAGCCTTGCCAGCCAAAGTTATTGTGTAAGAAGAAATACGTAGATAACGTTATCACAGGCCTTCTGAGAACAACTGAACCTTCCTCTTTTACTCACGTTGGGGCAGAAAGGCCCACAGGGATACTTCTCTAGAGAAGACCCATGTACAGACACTATTACGCTCAGGAAGTTAATTCTAAATTTGACATTTTTAAACTGAAGCACAGAGTTTTAAAGGCTAACCTACAACTCCTGCATTTGTGATGTGCAGGACTTGTCTATGTACGCACAGCACTCCTACAGCAGGGAGAAGTGTCACGGAAGCAGGAAGAAACAAGTAAAAAGACTTGAGAGGAAAATCTTAGCTGGAGGTAAATAAACTTATTATTCTATTTTGGAAGCATTAACTAAACTGCCTGAACAGCAGATTTACACTACACAGTGCTATCACGTCCAGAACAAAATATTTTTCAAAGATTTACAAGTCACCGCTTGCTCCGTTGATGTTTTTTCACACAAGCGTGCATTTCGTACTGCATGCCAGATCCCTGCATCTACTTGTCTCGGGCCCTGGAGAGAGCCCAGAGCAGAAGGACTAGCCAAGCAGAAGCAAAAGGGTGTAAACTTTTTCTTTATGTGTCTTGTGCAGTCCCTAAAGCAACACAGCCTGATTTTCCTGTGCGTGCACAAATGCGTGGGGAGGGTGGTGGTGGAGTGTCTCTAGACACTGCCCAGATAACATTTAAAGACGGCGTCTGTGCACAGGAACCGCAGAGGGAGTGCAGATTCAGCTAAATCCCCCCCACTTTTCCAGCCAGCTCCCCCCCAGTGCCGTCCTGGGGCTGCTGGCTGTGCTCAGCCCCAGTCCTTCTGCAACGGCATTGCTATTTACTTAAGTTACCGTGTAACATTTCTTTTTGTGTTTCTTGCCTATTCTCCCACCAGAAAATACATTTTAAATAATGTATCAAGAAATATGTGTAGGCAGCTTTTATTTAACTTCCTGGTAGCCTTCTTCCACTTGTAATTCAAAAGAGCACCCTGCACACACTAGAGACAAACCATAGCCGAACAAACAATGCAGTTATTTTGCTCAAAATCAACTGGTTTATACCAGTGCAACACACTGACTTCCCTGGGATCTTTAAATTATATTTAAATCACCATTTCTGCCTTCCTACTGCCAGTATCCCCTGCCTTGTCTGACCACCACGTACATTACACGCAGAAGGACACGACAAAGCTGCCCGGCTCCAGGGTCACTCCATCTATTCTGTCCCGGGAGGCGCAGGCAGAGCTGGGGGGATGACTCTTGCTCAGCAGATGACTGATGAACGTTGACACATTGCACAGCGCTGGCCCAGGGGAAAGCCACAGCCAGCCAGCACCGACCGGGCCCAGGCTTCTCCCCACCCAGCACAGCGCACAGATTGGAATAACCCATCGCCCAGCTGGCTGGAAAGGTCAAGTGCATACCACACAGACAGCTGACCTTGATTAAAAAAAAAAAAAAAAAAGAGAGAAACCCAACCCTGGAAGCAGCAAAACACGCTAGTGTGTGTGATCAGTCAGACACTCCTTTAAAAGGCTGAAAGATCCTGGTGGCCAAAGGGAATGCTAGGAGAGGGCGCGGGTCGGCAGAGCTTGGTCAGCACTGCCCCGTCTTGATCCCGCTGCAGCCTTTCCAGTGTACGCGTCAACTTAATGCCTGTGAGTATCGAAAACAAGATCTTAAACCAAATAATGTCACACATCGACTTCAAAACTGATCAAACTTGGGTAACAACTGCTGCATAATAGGGTAAAAGATCTGAAACATAATTTCGTTGCTATTTTCATTGATATAGACAATATAAATACTTGAGTGTAAATAAATAAACTAAACTGGTTGCAAAGAACGGATGTTGCAGTCACATTTGTAGGTAACACTGTAACTTGGTTTCTAAAGGAACCTGGCTGAGCAGAAGAGATTTAGCAGGTACCGACCCTCTGCTATCTGATGAACCCCTGCGGCTCTCCAGGCAGCTGCTGCCACATCACCGGGCCCCCAGAGTGGCTCCCCGCTGCGGGAAGGAAATAAACGCGGGTATCAGGAGGGGACACACCACCGGCGAACCGGGACAGGGACACGGCAGTGCCCCGACGGCCCCAGCTCTCCCCGCCCCATCCCCGTTTCTTCTCTACCGGCGCCGCCCGGGCCCGGGCCCCTCGCTTACCGGCGGGCGGCGGCGAGCTGCAGGGCGCTGTAGGGCCAGAGGCGGAGGCAGGCGGTGAGGTTCCCCTTCCAGAGGGCCCGCAGGCCCTCGGCCCGGCACAGCCGCTGCCCGGCACCGCGCAGCCCCTCCCGGCAGTGCCCGCCGCCCACCTGCGCCAGCACCGTCAGCAGTTCCAGCGGCGCCGTCAGGCTCAGGCTCAGCGCACCGGCCAGCCCCGCGCAGCCCAGCCGCTGCAGGGCCGTCAGTCGCCCGTCTCGCCGCCAACTCGCCATGGTCTGGCCCGGCCCGACCCGGCTGGGCTCGGCCTGGCCCGGCGGGGCGAGGCCAGCGCTGGGAGGCGCGGCGCCGCCAGCCTCGGCCGCCGGAGGGCGCTGTGAGGCGGGGCTCCGCCCACAGGGCGGGTACTGGTG
>WHYT01013258.1:2667-12739 GCA_009806455.1 Tetrax tetrax
ATTAATCTCTAAAAAAAAAAAAAAAAACCCAAAAAAACAGAAAAATACCACTTCATTCATTAAAAAATACAAACAATACTTCCTTACCAAACCTGGGAGGATGAACGTTCAAGATTCCAGACTGACCAGGTGAACATTAAAAAGTTCATCTATTTTAGCTTAGTTATGTGTTTTATAGACAAAATTGATGATCACATTTACTGTAACAGTGAACATAATTGAAACAATCTTATTTTTATAATGAATATGTCCAGGACTATATTTGAAATCCATAGCTTTATTTAAAATGTTTTTTAAGATTTCAAAATCAGAATTCCCATTTCAAATTCTAGAATTCCAATTTAGATTTTAGTATCTCAAAATGTTTGGGGATTTTGAGGGGGATTTTGAAAATTATTATTATTGTTTGCTTTAGGGGTTTTGAGGGTTTGGTTTGGGGGTTTGTTTTTTCCAGACATATCCCCAAATTGTTATCCAAGCTCCACTTTTTTTTTTTGTTCTGAATTTCTAAAATAGCTTTCACTTAGTAGTAGTCTTAGCTAGTAGTCTTAGCTAAGAAGAGTTAAATTATTTTCCTGTTAGAGTCATTTAATGCATCCCAAGATATTTTAATGAATTACAGAGTGTAGTCTACTCATGAAGTCTGAGTAAAGAAAAGATGACGAGCCAACCACATTCAAGCTTTGATGCTTATGTTCACATTTCTTACTAGCTTCAAGATATTTAAAGAGGAATCTAAAGGATGTCCTGAAGTTTTGACTGATGACCCTGGCTGTTGAGCTTGTTGCTGTGATACAAAGAAACTTTTAGTTTTTAAGATTATTATTTCTCTGAAAAAAAAAATTTCCCAAACCGTAAACAATTGAACAAAAAAAAAACCCAAAGAAACCTAACCACAGGCTTTCTTGTGGTTGCCTGTAGAATGTGGAGCAATTCCATGAGGAACTAAGAAACCTAGTTGTCTATTGTTCTACCATTCTGTAGGCAAATTGTACTTCTTCATTCTTGTCTTCTTAAAAATGTCATGGGGTTTGATGTATTCATTATATCTGAAAAATAGTCCTGGTACAGTACATTGTTCCTAAGAACATGAGAGAGAAAATGAACTACATATGGAACATATTAGTAATATTGTTTAACAAATTGAAGAAACTAATTATGATACTAAAGTGATTAAAGAAGTACAAGATATTACAAAACCCATAATGCTCTATACTAGTGACAAATCCTCTGCCAAAATACTTTATATAATTAAAGTTTTGTAAACAATATAGGAGAAAAAGACTTATATGCATTGTAAACAAAACCTTTTTTTTTTCTTTTTTTTTATCTACTAACATCTTTCCCTGTTTTCTTTAAAGCAAAGGGAAAATGAATGGTATTAAACAGATGACAAAATTCCATTATTATAAATCAGGATATGTCAACCAAGACAAAAGGAAGATTGTTAAAGCAGCTTGTATCTGCTCAGTATATTTCTTCAGACTTCTAAGATTATAAAATCATGATGGCTTATTTTCATTTCATATAGGCATTGTCTTGACAGATTACTTTAAGAATATAACGACTTCAGTGGTGAAAGGAGATATAGAATCAGTGCTGCAATATCTAAAATTTAAAAGCCCTACACAGTGAAATCCTTCTTAATTATTCAATGCAGCAATAAAGCTAATTAATTACAATTACTTATGGAATAAACCATCTTTGTCAAGAGATAAAAAATAGTTGTATTCTATAGCCTTCAGTTGTAAAAAAAAGGGAATATGAAATAGGCATTTGTCATAGATCTTTACTCAAGTAAGTATGCCCAGATTCCTGCTAAAGAAAAGGGGGAATGACAGGTCTGAAGTGTTGGGAGAGTAAGCTTCCAGCTTGGAAACAACTGGAATTAGGAAGGACATCCCAGAGTTGGGTAGGTAAAGGACTGAAATTCTAAGTCTAAGAATGTCTTCATAGATGTGGAGTCAGATAAAACCACTGGGAAGTAAAAGTTTTTTTTCCAGAAATCAAATGGAAGAAGGATTGCGTACATCAGTAATCTAAATATATGGCTACTGATTACTAAATATATCATCAGTAGCTTGGCCTCCTCTCTGCTTTATTCAGATTTTGTTTTGATTTGAAACTGGCAATTGTGGATGAATACCTAGCTTGAGAATCCAGTGGACTGTATGTCTCAATATGCATTACATTGCCAGTGGTAGATATGGTAATAGACAGTCTGATGAGGTTCCCGCCAACTGGAAAAGGGGTAACATAACCCCCATTTCTAAAAAGGGAAACAAGAAAGGAAGACCTGGGCAACTTCAAGCCAGTCAGTTTCACCTCTGTGCCTGGCAAGGTCATGGAGCAGATTCTCCTGGAAACCATGCTAACGCACATGGAAAATAAGAAGGTGATTGGTGACAGCCAACAAGGCTTCACTAAGGGCAAATCGTGCCTGACCAATTTGGTGGCCTTCTATAATGGGGTTCATGCTTTCAAAATATTCTTGCTTGTAGTAGAATATTTCTATAAATATGCTGCTTGAAAAGTATGACCATTTAACTTAATAAAAAATATTCTATTTGGTGGCACAGAGACGCTGGTAAGATGTAACGGAATAAGAAATCTGTTTTCCTCTCTTTGGTGTGTCTCTTATTATAATCATTTCAGAAAAAAATAAGAGGTTACTTCATCAAAAGAGTAGAGAATCTGTTAAGGAATCAGAAACCTGAACAAAAAATAACAATCATACTATATTTTAGAACTGAAAAATATTCTCTAATTTTTAAATTAATTTACTTAAAGTATCATAAACTTACTTCATATGAACATTCTAGCAATTCTCCTTTGGCAAAAAAATGTTTACTGAAACACTAAATTCTTCCAGCATTAAAAAGATATGCTGACAGACTATACACATGATGAATCTATGAAGTTACAGCACAGTTACCTAAAATATCTTTTGCCAGTTTTGTAGCTTTTTTAATACTAAGTACACTTAGTATTAGCATAGAAATCCATGGAGCTGAAGAGTTCATGGCATGATCTTTCCTCTAGAATCATTCTCAGCTCTCCTATGTGCTTTCTTTTTCTCTCATCTTTAAAAGTATGGCCCATAGGATGGCGACCACACTCTGTTTATCCTGAAAAACAGAGCTAGAAACTAATGTTCAGATAGCACAGACATCTTGAACAGCTTCATACTCCATTATGTTCCTATAGGTGGACTGTGTCTCTTTGGTGCACATAAAAAGACATGATGAAACTGAATACTTTTCTCTATATTGCCACACCATAGAGCTACTGAATTTGTACTTCCATATATATGTTTCTGCCAACTAGAAATCAATAACAGTCCAAGAAGAAATAATGTATAAGCCTTTGAGTTACTAATACATTTTGACTAAAAGAGTAATCAATTTATTCTTCCTAAGATGGGAACAAGAAGTGACCAAGGTCTGCAGCTATACAGAAACTATACATAAAAACTCACTCCACTATGGTATTAGTCATTTAAAATTATGCAAATAAAAATATTTGCATGTGGAGAACCCAAATCCCTGAATTGCTTCAATACATTTCAAATGGTTTTCTCCACCTGAAAAGCTGTACTCCACTTACAGTGAAATTTTGCTCTGACCCAAGAGATCTTTCCATTATAATGCAAAATTATCACTGATCAGATTATTATTATAATATATATTTAATGGGGCTTATTACTGCTTCTTCCTTATCTGCTTTTGTCTGACTATCAGAGGAAAGAGATGTTGCCACTACTCAGAGAAGGAAAACAGATTTTTTTTTTTTTATTCTTGTTGCCAGTAATTAGATCAGTCACGGAGAAAAATTGGTCCAAAAATCCTTCAGCCTTTAGTAGATTTGTAGTCTGCTTTTTGGGACTTAGCCAGTAAATGCAAAAGATGAAAGCCAGTGCTCATTCTTCTATGTCCTTTTTCTTAAAATAACCATAACCCTTCTGTATTAGGTGTCCAAATTCAGCAAAGACTTAAGAGATCTCAGTTTCCCATTAGTTATCTGTATAACTAGTGGGCAAAAACCACTGGCTTAGGTGAGTATTATTATCTTCAGAAGGGACTTTTTTACATTTGCATTCAATTTTACTATGGATTCTGTTCCTTCTACTTTACTTGAGGCAAAGGTCTGCGGTTTCACTGGAAAAAGGATTGCAGGATCAAGAAGTAACTATTTATCCCCCTTAATGAAAAACTAGAGGATTTACATACTGTTGTGCTGTCAGCACTGGAAAGTGAAAAAAAACCAAACAAACAAACAAAATTTTTCAAACAATTCTGAAAGAAAGCACGAGCTTCCTGCAACTTTAATAGATATATTCTGATGATCAGTGGAATACTAATTGTACCATGGATCCAAAATTCCAAATATCAGAGAAATTGATAACTGGATGCAGATTTTTGCATCAGTGCCTAATGTAAACTTCATTATTCTCTCTCTTGTCATAGCCTCAAAAAGAATGGCATGGGTGCCAGAAACATTCAGACATAGTGCTTCAAGATTTCAGATCCTCCATATTTCTTATGATTTGTCAAACACTATGCAAATCACTTCCCAATTTTTTGATTTGTCAGCTGTTCAAATTTCTGTTTTGATAATGATTTGTTACAAACCAATCTTCTAGTAGGCTCTGCAATAGAGAAGGAACCCAAACAACATAAATTGGCTGAGGCATCCAATTTCCAGTATTTTGTCTTAGATATCTAAGTTTCTTTGGTCTGCTAATACAACTTCAATTTGTAGTAGAGATGAATAAAAAGAATGATCATTGGCTAGATGGTAAAATATTCATACAGAGATTTACCATATAACCTGTACTCTATAGTTTATAGCCTGTATTAAAAAGGGTCCTGCATTCTACATGTTTTTTTTTCTAATTAATGAAAATAATTGATCTATAAAAATGTGCTAATTAAACAGGGAATCAAAATGTTTGGCAAGATCTTTAAATTAATTATCTAACTTAATGTTATTGTCATAAGCCGTTGAATTTCTTATCAACTATTGTGACAATAATGAAGTTTAATGTCAGATCCTGTGTGATACAACCTTAGATCCACAATGACTTGGAAATGTGACAATTCAATGCTAAAATTCTCTAGAAATAAACCTCATAAATGCTAACCCTCAACAAGCCTTTGGCATAGTAGCATCCTGTGTGATCATTAAATTTTAGACAGAATAAATAAATAAATATTCCACATGGGACACACTTACAATGGTTTTATCTGAGGATAAGAACATATAGTATTATGGATACAGGTAGCATTCTGCAAATAATGGAGAGCATCTAGATTTCTTGTAAGAAATCCCAAGCACTTACCATTACATTCTGGTGTATCATAAAGAAAACTAGAGAAATCGATTATCTTCATAAATTAGGTCACATTATATACTCATTATTTTAATGAGAAATTTTCCAGTTTGGATATACAAGGAACTTCAATATTGTCTGATATTATTCCCATATAAGTCAGGCATTCCACCACAATGTGATCATTGTCTGACTTAAGACAGCAATTCTGCAAAATCAGCCATATATTTGAATATTGATGCACTTAACTCAGTTGAATTCAGTAAGAGTTAAGTGCTAGTCATTTTTGCAACTATGCATTTATTTGACAGGTGCTTTCATAAACTGAAGAGTCTCTGTGACTAAAAAAAGGCAAGAAAATATACGCATTGAATACAGTATTACAGAGTACATACATTTCACACTCTAAGAATAGTGCTTCTTTCCTGAGAAGGAAAACAGTTTCACAGAAGAACAAGATGTCATATTACAAGACCATCAAAGCAGAATCCAAAAAAAACATAAACACTAATTATGTGAAACATCTTTTTCCTAGGAAAGCTAATATAAAAGCTATATAAGCTTCATAAATTTCTTTATACATGAAGATTTCATTTTCAGCTGAAAACCTACTGAAAGCCAAGCAACTGAAATAAAATTACTCACCTGTTTGGCTTTTTTAAATTTTCAATAACTATTACAAATTTAATACCATATCTCTATTAAATTCAATAATTGAGTGAATCAGGATATGGTGCCCACCAAATATGTTTTTTTTAAAATGTAGCTTTCCAACATGAAATATCCAAAATTACAATCTCTTCATGTTTTTAAAGATGAACAAGTTATTTCTTAAAAACAGCGCCAATTTTTTAATTTCTTTTTTCCTTTTAAGCAATTTTCCTCTGCTAACAAAATCTGAGGAATGTGATCTACTTTAGTACAGCTTTTTGTTTTTCTTATTACTTCTTTTCCCATTACTTTTCTGTAATTGTTAATTATCATCTGCATTTTTTTTCTTTTGTCTTTTATCTCTTGGAAAGAACTGGACTATAAATATTACTTTCATTCAAAACACTTCTTAATCAGTTTAGCCTAAGGAGAAAAACTGTTCTTTCTATCTTCTTTTCAGCTGAACATTAATGATACTTCAGAAATGGTATGATAAAACAGAGGTCTCATGTCTGCCACTGATCGTGGCTAATAACATTGGTTGCTGGACCTCAGAGCCAAAAAATACAACTATGGGTGCCATTCATAAGAAGATACACTGTATAATATAAAATTTTACAGTCTAAGGTTTAAGAGCTATTCTTCATAAATATAGAATCTCAGAGTGGGATCAGACTATATCTAATAAATCAATCTGATTCTGGTGGAATCTCCTGATAATGTTTCATGACAGTGGTCTCCTAGACCACTTTGCAAGATTTATTTTCAGGAAAGCATTTGAGGGGAAAAAAATCATATATTTTCCTCTGTGATTACTTTATCATTCTTCAATAGAAATGGCAAAATAACTCTTATTATATATTCTTAATTTCTTTCTGAACAGACTAGCTTCTCCCATGAAACTCGACTGATTTTTTATCACCATCTATGAGCAATGTTAGGGACATTTACTAGGAATGTCGCAATGTAAAAATTCTACTATATTAAATGAAAGATCCACTTCAATTTCAATAATTGTGTAGCTTTCTGATAGATTTCTGATGAAATAATGCAGTATATAAAAATATACATATATAAATCAAATACATACACTGTCTACTATATCAATATGTATTTCTATAGCTCTTATTTCATACTGAATTTGAAGTCTGCGATGGTGTTAATGCCATTTCCTCGTAATAAAAACAACAAAAATGTAGGCCCCAAAATCAGAAAAGAGAGATTAAATGATTAAGCACTTTTTAAAAAATGTTTTGTTTAGTGAGGGGGGGCCTAAGGTGGTAGCTTCTGTAGGAAACTGCTGAAGTTGTTCCCCTTTGTTCAGTGGAGTCAGCCAGGTCTAGGGCGGACCAGCTGCTGGCTAAGGCTGAGACAATTAGTAGCAGACTGGCAGAATGTTCCCTGATAACACCTCTGAGATAATATATTTAAGAAGGGGAAAACAGAAAAAAAAAAAAAAGAGAAGACAAGATTTGAAGAAGCTGAGTGGGGGCAGAGGCGCAGAAAGGGAGGTGCAGGCTTTGTGGGCCTTGCAGGCCTCACCCTCTGGCCTCTCGCCGCGCGGCTGACTGGGCCCAACTCAGCCCAGCCTGGCTGCAAGAGGTGGAGAGGAGATGAGATGGATGATGTGAAGAGATTCTGAGAGGTATCTGCCAGCCTGTTGTGAAGAACTTTTCTTGTGAGAGAAACAGCTGCAGACACCAAGATCAGTGAAGAAGGAGGGGGAGGAGTAATGTGGCTCCTGGCCAAGATTCTCCTGCAGCCTGTGGTGGAGCAGGTTGTCCCCCTGCAGCCCATAAAGGTCCACGGAGGTGTAGAGATCCACCTGGAGCCCATGAAGGACCCCACACTGGGGGAGGTGGATGCCTGAAGGCAGCTGTGGCCTGTGGAGGGGCAGCTGTTCTGGAGAGACTGCATTCCGTGGAAGAGATGACCCACACCGGAGTAGTTTCACGAAGGACTGTGGCGTATGGGTGGGATCCCACAATGGAGCAGGGGAGGAATGTGAGGAGTTCTTCCCCCGACTATGAAGCAGCAGTGTGAAACAACGTGTGATGGACTGACCGCAACCCCTTTTCCCTCTTCCCCCCTGTGCCACTCCGGGGGGGAAGGTAGTAGAGATAATGTTAAGCCCAGGAAGGGAGGGGTGGGGGAGGTTATCTTGTTCCCTGTCTCATTATCCTGCTATTTTTAGTAATAAGTGAATAGTGTTCCCCAAGTTGAGTCTGTTTTTGCCCATGACAGTAACTTTAAGGATTTCTCCCTGTCCTTATCTCAAACCTCGAGCCGTTTTTCTTATATTATCTCTCCCTATTCTCTCAGAGGGTGGGGGGAGTGAGAGAGAGAGACTGCATAGTCTGGTTCTGATCAGGGCTGAACTAAGACATCTTATAATATAACAAAAGAAAACAAATCAGAGTTCATTTTTCAAAAATATAACAGATTCAAATTGTCTCTGAATACTTAAAAGTAATGAAAAAAGAATCCAGTGCCTAAAATACTAAGTAATATACAAATCGTTTGCTGCCATGGAAACTGATAAGTTTAGAGATGCTTGAACTTCTGTGTGTAATTTTAATATACCTTTCTTGTACTGTTTTCATGAGTTTTACTTTTTCATATTTGACCTTTATATAAAAATAGTTCCTTTCTGAGGGCTACTCTTGGCTAGTTATCCATAACTTGCTACTAGGATGAATGGTATAGAAATTTCAGAGGCTTAAATTCCTGTAATATTAATTATTATTTAAAACATGTATATTTTAAAATCTAGTGCTCTTGTATAAGAAACTAAATTCCTTGAGACTCGTGAGCTAAGGGGCATTCACCTGAACTGGTAAACTATGTTTGAGCACGTTCAAAATACCATTGACTTTTTAAAACTCTTTAGCAAAAACAACCTTTTGCTGGATTTTGCATTCGGATTTTTAAACTGTTCCTAGCAAATCTTCATCTTCTATTTATACCATAAAATAAACCACTACTTCTTACAGGCATTTCAGCATTGCAGAACAAGTTTTGGCAAGCTGACTATACAGTACTCATTCAACATCTATTCCCTATTAATGCAAATCACCCGACCATCAAGAAAAATTATTGATATACGTAATATGGCACATTCATTAGCTGTAGGGATACTCAGAAAATAATATTTCTGTATGGCAAATTTTAAGAAACATAAGAACATTGTTTTTCAAAAGTAACCCCAACCTTATCTCCCCCAAATATAAGAAAAACAACCTAAACTAACCAATAAACAGCCTATTTGGGAAATCCTAGTTGAAGTTCTTTTTTACCTTCACCCGAAATAAGTACCTTACCTCATCATCTGACATTTCAGTGTGACCATTATGATCATCAAGCTATTTTTATATCATCTTTTGTCCAAACAAGAGTACAGTAAACATCTCAGTTTCCATAGTGTAACATTTTTAGTTGAAAATCTTTGTCAAAATCTCTGTTTCTTAAACTTACCATGAAAACATTACCACTCCCTACCTTATCCAGACTTTTCAGTTCCAGGGCAAATTTTCTTCTGCTTTGAAAATATTTATCTAGCTTCTAAAAATCATGTTCAAATTAAGAAAAATACTTTGGAGAAATATTTTTATTAGAATAATTTCATACAGGATTTTTTGAATGAGAAAAATAAATTTTTTAGGAGTTTTCTGAAACCAAAGCTCTTATATAGAAGTTGATGGGTGCAGGAGAAGTCAGGTAGCTGCTCTGTTGCTTAAGTGCTTAATATTTGGAAGTATAATTATCATCCTGTACACTTTCTTAAAAGAAGATGTGCCTTTCCATCATATGAAATGAGCAAAGACATACTGGAAGATGGCTGATTTTCTTCCTTCACTCACATAAGAAAAGCTCACTGTCTCACATATCTGAAGGACATGTATAATTTATGCTGATTTTATTGTTTTAGCTTGAAGAATACAGAAGATTTCCAAGGAAAATTGTAAAAAATGCCTAACTTCATAAAGTTTCCCTCAATGTTTCAGGCCCAAAGTACAATCATTACAACTGTTCTCTGAAAAGTTAGTGTTACTAAGCTTTCTGTTTATTTGTTTTCTATAGAAAATTGTC
>WHYT01013258.1:12759-59738 GCA_009806455.1 Tetrax tetrax
GCTTCCTTTCAAAAGGAAAATGAAAATAGTCAAAGAAAAAGGAGGAGGGAAAAAGTGGGGGCCCCTCCCCTCCAGTATATTGAGGTGATCTAGGTGCTTACTTTGAGCTTTGGAGGTACAGGACAAAAGATATTGAGCAAGTTATCCCATTTCCTTGGTGATTACAGTACTTCATGAAGCGTATATGAAACTGCCCGCGCCTCTATTAGTTTTAAAATCAGTAAGACACCATCAGTTAGGAATACGCATGCAAGATAGAAATCTTCAGTGATCCAAAATGGGAAAGACTTGGAAAGCATAGATATCTAAGACCCAGACAAAAAAGCTTCAGACATCCTTTTCATGATGTACATCATTCATTCCTTGATACATTATACATTGAAGTTACCTATTTACTTTCCATAGGTTTATAGATGCTTTATCACTAAAGGCAGATGCAGAGTTGTTGTGGTTTAGCCCTAGTCCAGAATTGAATACCGTGCAGCGGCTCACTCATCCTTCCCCTACCCAGAGGGATGGAGGAAAGAAATACTCATGGATTGAGATGAAGACAGTTTACTAGGATAGGAAAAGACTATTATAATAAGAAAATATAGGGATACTAAAATATACAAAATGAATGATGCACTATTTCTCACTATCCCACGACCCAATGACCGATACAGCTCTTCCTGAGCAGCAATCATGGAAACGAAACCAAGCAGATGGCAAAGAAGCAAGAAAGCGAGTGCTGCCTCTCTGATCAATCCCCACTCATATACTGAGCATGACATTTATGGCATGGAATACTCTTTGCAGCTAGTTTGGATCAACTGTGCTGGCTATACCCCTCTCAGCTTTGTGCACCTGCACATTAGCAAGACCTGCGAAGCTGGAAAGTGTTCTTGGTCTCTTTAGCAACAACTAAAAACAACAGTGTATTATCAACATTCTTCACACACCAAATCCCATACTAAATCCAAAACACTGCAGCTGCTGAGAAGAAAATTATCTCCATCCTAGCCAAAACCAGGACAAGAGTTTAATTTTTGTTACTGAGGTATATGAATTGAAGATAGTTATATAAGTGGACTCATTCTTTTACTACAAATTGCATTACATTTTTGGTACTTAAAAAATATAAACCTGGTTCTGACTCTACCCTATGAATACAATTAATGTATGAAACAAGGTAAGCTACACATATATATACACATATGCATACATATACATATACAAAGTCTCAATTCAAGCTTCAAGAAGGTGATGGGTCTCAGGCTTAGCCAGAAAATACTGCCTGTTCTAGCTTGTTATTTGAAGAAGGAACACAATATCGTAAGGAAGACTTTTTCAGGAATCTTCTTTGATAAAATTCGCAAATACACAGCTGGGGAGAATTTCTGAAGGTTGGAATGTGACTTTCTATCATTGTACTGACCTGACAGAGATCTAGAAACTGCTGCTTAGTTTTTATCTTGCATTGGGTCCCTCAATACATGTTTGCCCTCAGGGAGAAAAAAAGGCAGTGCTTTTCCACGGAAATTTCAAAGCTTTGCAAGAAATCTGGCTAATTGTCATCCTTATAGGAAGTTGAACTGAGACCAAATAAATATAAAGTTACAATTCATTAAAATTTTTTATCTGACTGATAAAAATTACTCTATTATACAGATATCTAATTACAAAACAAAATCTGTTGTGTTCAGTTGTAGCAATGCAATGTCCTGTTACATTAATAATGACATCTACCCTAAGATGTCAGATATTTATCAAAAGAAATGACTGGCTAAGTTAAAAATATACCCATTAATTATGAGTATAATTATATAAAATTAAAATATTAAAATAAAAGCTTTTTTTCCCCTTCATGAAAATATAGCTACAGGTGTGTTTGATGTAAAAAAAAAAAAAAAAAAGAAATTAAAAACAAAATTTAAAATCTATATTGTAGAATTGAGCCCCAAATTACATCCTGTAGAAATAAGGATGTGAATATTAGATTTACAATCATTCAGAAGTATATGTTATAAGGAATTAGATAACCAGCTTCTTTTAAAAAGTGTAAAAGAGTTTTGACAAAAAAAATCCTTAACATAACAGGTTCTAAATGTTTATAATAAAGGCTCTAAGACAAAACATATTAATTCCAAGCTTCCAGACTTTAAGCATTATAGATCTAATACTGAACATAAGATAATAGAGTAAAGATTTTTCAGAGAAAATGAACTTAAATGTTCACCTTTGTAAACAGAGCAATGGATGAAGTTGTATTGAAAATGAAAATCTTTTAACACAGAGTACAAAAAAAAACCCCTAGTGAATATATCATCTTCTTTAAAAGAGATATTTATTGGTATTAACAAATTGTGTTTTACATCATATTCTTTATGACAACATCTACCATACTTCGTCCATAGATTGCCCCTTAGCAGCTGTAACATAAAAGTAGTAAAAAAAACCTTAACAACAGCCATGCAACAAGAGAAATTTCTTCTTTCTTTATTTCTCTTTTAATATTCAGCAATCTAATGAAATTCTCATAATCTTAAAATCTCTATATCTTTGAAATTGCCTTTAGTTTTATAGAGTGGCTAGGAGTATGTTCACATTACAGTTTAGGTCTGGATCAGGAGAGTGCTTTTAAAGCTAACCATTCCCATGTAACATACTTTGATTCTCTTCACAGCACAGTCTCAGGGCGAAACTGAGTTCATTTCAAGGGAAACTGATCTGAAGATGCACACCAAAAGTACATAAACTGAACTCCAGTTACTTATGTCATTCAGTCGGTGAAAGTAGACTGAAGACAATCTGAAGTAGTACCACATGAAACATGCTAATTGTGAATGTCAAGTTATTGACAACTGCTTTGATTTATAAGTCCATTTCTACTGTACTGCTTTACTTGCTAAAGCAGACATTACCTACGAGATTCCCCACTTCAGCTCCCTGGAAATTTTCCATGTTTCAGTACAATCAATGAAAAATACTTATGATTTTCTCTAGAGAGCACACAAGTTCGTTCTCCTTCTCACTACCTTTGAGCAGAAGTACCTAGCAAAGGTTTAAATAGCAGAAGCCTGGTACTGTGCCTCTAAGAGAGACCAGTGAATAGCTACAAAATAAGAAAAAGAAAATAAGTTTTAATCATAAGGTGCTAGTAGTCAGGTAGCATCCATGTAAAATGATAATAAGTAATAGGTGTACTTTATGCATCAACTGTCTAACCAGACAGTGAAAGTAAGTGGAAAATTTCCACCACAGAAAGCAGAAGAAAAGTACCAAAGGAAATTTAGTTTTGTTAAACACCAGCAATGTTTTCTACTGTTATGATTGCACAAGAAAACACCCTGTATAGAGCTTGCCATCTAAATAGCTGGAAGATTGATAAAAACAAATAAGAAAGCCAAAGAAGAATGTTTAAGTAAGCTATATGCATTGATGATAGATCCAAACAGGAGATTTAGCACTGACAAGCTAGCCATTTCAGTGACTGATTATGTTTAGCCTGAAAAATTGAATCCAAATCTCTGAGTTAAGCAATGCATATGAGAGAATTAGGTGTTTTTGAAAGTCGTTCAGAGTTACTAATGTAATAATAAAATACTTAAAATTACTAGTGAAAATACGGAACATGAGATGCTTTTGAACTTCTACCTTTCTGCAAGGGCTCAGATATGTATCTTGGGATGAAGGCAGGTGTCTCTGTTCAGTTAAGTTATCAAGCCTTCCACCTATCTCTCTGGTGGTGTTTGAATACATCTTTTAAAGGAGATGTGAAAAGTTCATGTAATACTTCAGTAGAAACCCAGGAATGACAGCATTCAATTTTAATTCAGCAATTGTCGTTCAGTTTAGCAATGACAACTTGGTCATTGCTAAAAAAAAAACCCACACAATGGCAATTCCCTACTACTCCCCACTCAGTTCTTGATGTATGAAAGAAAAAAGGCAGGAGTAAATATGCCATGAATTCTCCCTCTGTATACAAAAAGCAATAATACACACATGTAGCACAGCACCTCAGATATGAATGTCCTGGTTCTGGCTAGGATACAATTAATTTTCACAGAAAACTGGGAGAGCACACAGCTGGGATAGCTTACAGAAATTAGCCAAAGATATATTCAGTACCATGTGACATCATGCTCAGTATATGAAGTGGAGATGGCACTGGCAGTGGTTTTAACTACTTGGGAGTGAACTCAGCATCAGGATCCACTGTGAGCTACTGTATTGTGAATCATATGCTTAATATATTCTGTTATTTTTATTGTTTTTTTTCCCGTTCGTGGTTTTTTTTTTTTTTATTCCTTTACTGTTCTGTTAAACTGGTTTTGTCCCAATCCAAAAGTTTTGCCTTTCTTTTTCTCCCAGTTCTCATCCTCATCCCACGAAGGGGGTGGGATGGGGTTGTGGGGAGTGAGCAAGCAGCCATGTGGTATTTTAGCTGCTGAGTGGGACTAAACCGCAACATTTCTTTTGGCACTCCCTGTGGGGCAGGAAGGATTGCGATAACAACAGATCTGACCAGAGAGGGTTGAAACAAAATTTGTTATATGCACTATATTATACTAATTAGTCACTGGTCATGATGTTTCTTTGGTTGATCATGTGGTTCACCGGTTCACTGACGGGACCTATCATACTGTAGGAAAACATCAAAAATGGAAAGATGCTGTGTGGAGTCCTACATGATGAGTCACAGAAGCTGCTGAAGGCCAAAGTGAATCAAGTCAGTTTGCAGAGGTTAAATCCATCCAACTGGCTTTAGATATTGCGAAACAGGAAAAATGGCCTGTGCTTTATCTCTGTACTGATTCACGGATCATGGCAAATGCCCTGTGGGAGTGGCTAAAGCAATGGAAGAGGAGCAACTTGCAGTGTAGAGGCAAACCCACCTGGGCTGCCACATTGTGGCAAGATATTGCTGACTGGTTAGAGAATCTGATTGTAAAAGTACGTCATGTAGACATCCATGTACCCAAGAGTTGAGCCACTGAAGAACATCAAAACAACCAGTGAGTGAATCTCAGGCTGCTAAGATTAATGTTTCCCAAGTGGACCTAGACTGGCAACATAGAAGTGAACTATTTTTAGCTCTGTGGGCCCATGATATCTTGGGCCATCAAGGAAGAGATGCAACATACAAATAGACTTGTGATGGAGGGGTGGAGTTGACCATGGACACTATTGCACAGGTTATCCATGAATGTGAAATATCTACTGCAATCAAGCAAGCCAAGCGGTTAAAGCCTCTTTGGTCTGGAGGATGATGATTGAAACATAAATATGGAGAGGTCTGGCAAATTAGTTACATCACAATCCCACAAATCTGCCAAGGCAAGCACCATGTGCTTACAACGGTGGAAGTAACTACTGAGTGGCTAGAGACATCCTGTACCCCATGCCACTGCCTGAAACACTGTCCTGGGCCTTTAGAAGTAAGTTCTCTGGCAACATGGCACTCCAGAAATAATCGAGTCAGACAATGGGATTCATTTCTGAAACAAACTCATAGACACCTGGACCAAAGAGGACGGCATTGAGTGGGTATATCACACCCCCTATCATGCACCATCCTCTGGAAAAATGGAATGATACAATGGACTGCTGAAAACTACACTGAAAGCAATGGACGATGGAACTTTCAAAAACTGGGATACACATTTAGCAAAAGCTGCCTGGTTAGTCAACACTCCAGGATCCACCAGTCAAGCTGTCCCTGCCCGGTCAGAACTTCTACATACTACAGAGAAAGATAAAGTCCCTGTGGTGCATGTAAGGAATATTTTGGGGAAGACAGTCTGGATGAGAAGCTCAACATGAGCTGATAATGCATGCTTGCAGCTCAGAAAGCCAATTGCATCCTGGGCTGCACCAAAAGGAGCGTGGCCAGCAGGTCCAGGGAGGTGATTCTGCCCCTCTACTCTGCCCTGGTGAGACCCCACCTGGAGTACTGTGTCCAGTTCTGGAGCCCCCAACATAAGAAGGACATGGACCAGTTGGATAAGGTCCAGAGGAGCGCCACAAAGATGATAAGAGGGCTGGAGCACCTCTCCTATGAGGACAGGCTGAGAGAGTTGGGGCTGTTCAGCCTGGCCACGACCTTATCGTGGCCTTCCAGTACCTCAAGGGGGCCTACAGGAAAGATGGGGAAAAAATCTTCAGTAGGGCCTGTTGTGACAGGATGAGGGGTAATGATTTTAAAATAGAGGGAGGTAGATTCAGATTAGATATAAGGAAAACATTTTTTACAATGAGAGTGGTAGAACATTGCAACAGATTGCCCAGAGAGTTGGTAGATGCTGCATCCCTGGAAACACTGAAGGACAGATTGGATGAGGGTCTGAGCAACCTGATCTGGTTGAAATTGTCCCTGCTCCTTGCAGGCTGGTTGGATAAAGGTCCCTTCCAACACTAACATTTCTAACTATTCTATGATCCTATAATCACACGCAACTGTCTCTATTGGATATTTATATTGGTTTCAACAATGTATGACTGCTGGTTAATGAAGTTAAAAAGGTAGAAAGGACAGAGGAGGAAATACTGACCTCAGCTCACAATTTATCAGAAAAGAGAATTTAGCTATCTGTTGATATCTACTTTTTTCCTTTTTTTGAAAAAATAAATTATCTAAAATTACTATTTCCTTTGTTGGTTTTATATTTGTTATGGCTTTAACTTTTCAAAATATAATTGATCTAGGGCTCAGAGTGGGGGGCATGTGTCAACAATTAGCATCATGTAGTATTCTGGGAATACTTATTTCTGGGAAAAATAATTTTAATAATGTGTGTACGTATATACCTAAACTCTACTTAAAATTGACTTAAGTTTATTGCTAAAGATAAAAATATGCTGTAGATTTTATTGAAGAAATATTAATTACAAGTTAGAGACAAAGGGCTTGGACACAGGACCAGTTTATCAAAAGATGAAAATAGCCATTATCAATATTGACTGTCCATAAGACAGGTGCTTTGGGCCAAAATTTAAAATACAAGCAATTTGAACTAGTTTGGATGCACTTGCGGAAGTTTAAAAGCATTAAGCAGCTATGGAAGATCAGCTCACACACATATCTCTTCTTTCTATCTAGATATCTGTCCTGGTTTCAGCAGGGATGGACTTAACCTAATATCTAAATTGGATAAATGGACAATATCTAAACAGTTCATGATTTTGATAAAAAAAAAAAAAATTGAAATATAAGGTTATCTCTTTTTTTTTTTAAAGCACATAAGGAATTGCTACAGTTAGAAGAAGTAATATTTTTAAACCAGCAGTATCATCCATTCAGTCTTTTCTCTTCTCCCCTCTCTTCCTCTTTTTGAATTTTTTTCTATTTTTACTATAATTTTCTTCTCTGTTACCGTCATAAGTACATATTCTATTTAAACTGATGTTATCTATAACATACGCATAGTTATTTCCTTTTCTTGCAGATTGTTGGGAAAAATTCTATCAACCATACCTGATACCTTGTAGAATTCGATTGATCATATTTTTTATGCTAACTTTGCACTAATGTGTAATCTATGTTCCAGAATATATAATTTCTTCTATTGCAGAAGGCACTTTCTGCATTCACTGTTTCTATGACACCAGATACACAGCGTGCCACAGGAGTCTTAAATTTAAGGAAGGATTTTCTCCTGGCCATACTTTCAGAGAGATTTTGTAATCTAAATGTCAGCAGTTCTCTTACAATTCAATTGTTTGTATGAAAATTAGTGTTGTAAACTCTTCTTTCTTCCTACTTTTTTCTATGCTTTCTTTTATCAGTTTGGTCAAGTATTGTGAAAAGTGGAACAACTTTTCTAAGCTATTGAAGAAAAAAAAATGTTGTACAGAGAAATATAATTTCAATTAAGTCTCCTTACAGGTGTTTCTGATAGGATTCATAAAGCTTCTAGCTGAGGAGCTATTTCTTCAAACAAAATAAGTGTAACAGAAAAACATATAATCAAATGATCAGTAAAACAGAAAAAAAAAAAAAAACCTCAACCCTCTCCTTAGTTTATTTATTTATCAATCCATAATGCTATTTATATAAAAATGGAAATATTATAGGATTAATTCACCACATTGCCCCACAAACAATGTGAGAAATTGTTAAATGGAAATAAAAATGTGAAATACGTAAGAATTAAAGGAAACATTGTAGTAATTATGCAAATGCAAACATCATTAACTAGTGTTATTATAGCAATGTGTTCTTTTTGGTTGTGCATAAATGTTTCATAGTCAGCTCCCAAAACCTCAGAAATAATTTCTCGTGTATTTGATGTGTTCTAAAACATTGAACATAACTTTTATACTAATTGACCTTATGACCTACTGGTTACTTGATATCTGGAGAAATAAAGCCTTCTGGAGATATAATGAATTTATTAAACTTTCATTTTGGATCAGTAGATCACAAAATGAAGTGCCTACCAAAAAAAAAAAAAATAAATTGTGCAGTAAATGTCTCTTACTTTTGCAATTAAATATTGGGCCACAGAAGTTCATTCATTTCTTACATGATTGTGTACAATGAAACCAAAAGATTTCAAGTACAAATGGAGAGGTTAGAATTGTCCTTTTCTGTAATGGAACCAATAAATCTTGGGTCAACCACTTTAGAGAGAATCACAGAATGTAATGAAACAGTTGTACTGTTCTGTGAAAAGTAGCATCTTTGCATTCTGAGTTGAGGAAGACCACCTGCTATAAGAAAAAAAAAACAGCTTCACTGCTTCAAATGGAAAAAAATAATACACTAAATTACATCAAACACTACTATTATGGTGGTGGAGTCACCGACCATGGGGGTGTTCAAGAAACGTTTGGATGTTGTGTTGAGGGATATGATTTAGCTGAGAAGTATTGGTGATGGTTGGACTGGATGATCTTTTAGGTCTTTTCCAATCATGATAATTCTGTGATTCTGTGATTCTGTGATTATATTTGAGTAACAATAATGCATTAAAAATATTCAAACTTACTTAAAAAATTGTTTAAAGTCACTCCTTTCTGAGTAGAAAATTATACAACTTAACTTGTCTCTACACTGTTATTCAAACACAGTTGAATGTCCAAGGGAATGTCATATTTTTGTTAGCTGAGATACCATAACTATTACTATCTTACATTAATTCTGACTTACAGTGTGTTACAAAGGTAGTCTTCTCTACTAACCCTGACTTCACGCACTGAATGTGAAAGAATATGAATTTAAAACCATTTTATTCAGGCAATGAAGGGGTATATCTAGCAAGGAAATAATTTTTCAGTTCTGTATCATGTAATCCTTCCGTTAGTGTTTTAAACATTTCTCTCTTTCTCTCTGCCTTTTTTTTTTTAAGATCTAATCATACAAACAATATTATTTAGAGAAATAATCTATTTCTTTACGTATGTGGAATGACTTTTTCAAAGTCTTACTTTTTTAAACAGAGCTAAGGGATTTTGTTTAGCTTGAGATCTCTCCACATTTAATATCAAACTGATTAAAGAAATACTTTTACTTTCTTTCCAAAGTTACCTATGTGTTCATGTTGAATGTTTGTATGTTTGTTAACTTTACCATCTTTATTTCAAACTGTCTCATTTTATGACAGTAAAATTGTCTCCAAGTTTATCTCAAGATTCACTTTCTCAGGAGCTAAATCTAACAATGTTTTAAATTGCTTTCTGTCATCATTAATCTTCTCATTTATGTGTCTAGTGATTTTACAGCAAAATTTTTAGAAATTAATTAAGAATTCTGCCTGAAAAGTTAGAAAGTGGATAAAGGATGGAAAAGTAGAAATATTTTGTGTCTGTGACTGAACAACCAAAGATCTTAAGAAACAGAATTTTCCATGATACTAAATACTAACTTTAATGGCGTACATTTTTTCCAGAGCCGGTTAATTGAAGCAAGTGGGAAAAAGAGCAAACTTGCAATAGTCTCTGAGTTTGTTAATATCTCACAGGAAATATTGAATGACAGCTGAACTGCCTTTTTTTTTTATCCTTGGGCTGTTCTGTCACTTCTCTCTCTTATTACCCACCTACGTCCCATTTCATTTTCCTATTTCTCTGGCATCTGTCTTGCTGTGACTTGACTTTAAAAATGCATATTAAGTATTTAAACTGCATATGAGGTTTTTAGCATTAGCAATTGTTGAAGCTTTATTTGTAATGGTGGCTTACCTTTGCAACTGTGAAAGGCAACTGTGACCCCTTGGCCTTCCTAGACAGCTATACGGTTAATCTTTTGTCATATTCATTATATCATTCATATGTTTAACTAATTTGCAAATTATATTATTCCACTTTGTTATTCTATACAAGGATTTTGAAGCATCTAAATACATACATAATACATACATAATCATACATAATGCATACATTTAGCAAAGCTGAAATTTTGAAAAAATATAAATTAAAAAGTCACTACTGTTTTTCTTACCCTCGAATGCTTTTTAATTCTTTGTACTGAGCTATGAATGGGCTGCACAAACTCCACCAGTGTAGTGCTATGCAGCAGATTCTTGGTTTTGATTCAGAGAGAATTGCAATGGTTAGAGAAACTAGGATTACAAACAAATGTTAAATGATTTTGACTACAAGAAGGGGGACATCTGTCAAAAACATGGGTATGTAGATCACTTAGCTAAGAAGTAGATGCATTTCCTAATATCTATATTCACAAGATTCCACGTGGTGGATCAGAAACTTTGGTTTGTTTAACAGATCTCCTCTGACAACTTTTGATGCACAATTAAGTCTGAAGCTGTAACCATACAATCCTCCACCAAAATCTTAATCTTATATTGCCTCCACTGTTGGACAAGAATTAGGTTTCACTTACTTCCAATAATTTTCTTGAGAAAATTGTATACACAATTTTGTCAATGATCTGCCATTGTATATGATAAGTTGTGGTTAGTAAATAAATATGTATGTGTGTAATTATACACCTACATACAAGTCTAGATGGACTGTCTCAAACTAAAGAGCTCTAGTCTGTGTGTTAGTAAACCTACTGTGCTTTCCACAAAGCATATTTTAATGATTACATCTAAACATTATTTTATTGATTAATGAAAAATATTAATATCTCTTTCATGCTCTTAAAAGATCTTTTTCTGCAATCCCTACTGAAATAAATATTTCCATTGTGAATAATTTTTGTGAATTTTAGTTATCTCCATAGAGAAAATTTTGGAGTTTCATTCTTCATGTTTCTTCGTGTTTTAAAACTAGTTCAATGCAAAAAGCACTATCACATCTATGTAGAATCAAATCTCTAAACCAGTCTGAAATAGTTCAGGACTAATTGATGATTGTTTCCTTAGTGTTGAGAAGAAAAAAACATTAAAAAATTTAAAAATTATAACAGATATTATTTATTGTATTGATATATTATTGATAAGGGTTATCAAAGCATAGCAAGTTGCTTTGTTTTGCTTGTTAATTTTTTTTCCTTTGATTAATCTTTTTTCTCTGTTTCTCTACCTCATTCCAAACTGACTTTTGATTTACTTTATTTTTTTCTGCTGTTCAGACTTGCTAAAGTGCTCTTGTCAACAGTTCAGTGGTTGAGTGAAGCAAAGTGTTAGTTAATAGTGTGAAAGCTCGGTGTGCTGTCAGAAAAGGGCAGGCCATTAACTTGTGAAATTTTGCATTCAATGTTCCACAGCCCTAGTGCTGGCAGAACAAATCTCACTGTTGATTTACTATTGAAGTTACAAATGGCATACGAATTTACGGCTCTTTGTAATTAAGCACCACACTTCTGTCTAGAGTAGTTAAGATGGCAGAATATGGAAGATAGTATATAAGAAAAAAAAAGTAAACAAAAAAACCACAGTAAAAAAAAGAAAAAAAAAAAAACACAGCCACACTGAAGAGCAGCTTTTTCACCAATAGCAGTAAGTATGTCAAAGGACTGCAATCTTGACATCACAATCCTATCTTTAGACTATCAGATCAGTCAGTAAACGACTGCAACAACTGTGTTAATTACTACAGTTATGTGAACTACAAGAACAGATTTTCTTGAATGTAAAAAATAAATATTATCTGATCCCAGTCCTGACAAGAAAGGAAAGTGATATCTTTGCATTGCAACAGAGAGCCCTGAAATGACAAAGATCTTTTAAAATTATAAATATTATGTAATTATAGGGTATATTACATGCTATTTTTCTGTCTTGAAAAATGACGTATCATTGCATCTAAAACCCTGCAAGACAGCTGATCTCAAGTCTAGTAACTTCAAAACATTTATGTCCCTCATAATTTGTATCACTACTTGAAGTTACTTTCTAACAACTACTAAATAGTTACAGGGTTATTTGGTACAAATGAACAATGTTCACTTTAAACAGACCTCCTGTAGACCTGCTGTGGACCTGCTGATAATATTGTGGCTATGCTTTTCCTCTTCTGTCAAATTTGCTTGATTTTTAGACACATGGTAAAGTAAACAATGATATGTCACCCTACAAACCTTGTATTTTTATTGTTTAGGTTGATTTTGAAATATTATGTCATGCAGTTCTGACTACATTAATTTAATTCCCTCTTTTTGTTGTTACTTTTAAATTGGACACCTCTTAATATGTCCATCTCCTGTTATAAATAAAAGAACACCACTTGACCATTGAAAATTAAGTTAAAGGGCAGCTTCCTTTCCTAAGTAAGGAAGACTTAATTGTACAAATCCACAGTGGTGGATTAAATTATTCATACTGATTAGAATTTATTTTGTCATTCCTCCCATCCACTCTCCTATAAAACTTCTGTTTCACCAACATGCTCCATCTTGTTTAAAATTATATCATGAATTCTTCAGGATGGACCTGTGGTTTCTTGTGGCACAACATAGACAGTGATTTTTATTAGGTTCCTGAGTCTGTCAGAATACAAGTATTGCAAAAATTCAGTAGATATTAAATCAGGCTTTAGTAAACAAAGAAGTAAACATATTTACTTAAATATGGAACTCTGACATACTAAATGATGTATAATTCAGAGCAAATTACAACTACCATATCAAATTCTTTTGAGGAAACTTTGGTTTTGTTTTGGTTGGGTTTTTTTTTTTGGTTAATCTATAAAAGGCTTTTTAAGATGAGGGTGAAGGAAGCTGAAATAGCAAAACAGATAATGAAAATTATGCTTAAAGACAGTGCAGAGAATCACTGTAGGTACTTCTATTTTGGCATCATGTAGCCTTTAAACATGTCCTGTGGTGTCTTTTTAAATGTCATTCTATAATGATTTATTTTAAACATCATTACTGCATGTTCATCACTTTCCTCTCCAAGTTTTGAACACTATTACTGTATTTCCTATTATTATTTCAAATACAAATAGTGATTATTTTGTCACCAGAATCAGAGGAGTTTTTCTTTATAATTCAGACAAGGTTAGGACAACTACTATAAATTCATGGTTTTTGCAAAAGAATAAATAAATTAAAGCAAGTTTTCCAATGAAGTCGACTGAAATTACACAGACACAGGTTCATGCATACGTCTGTTTCTGTATGTACAGTTAAGAAGTCACCTCAAATGCAGTTATATGACATAGTTTTTAACAGACTGATTCTCAAAGCATAAATAGAATAAACATGTTTTTAACATTTTTTTACTCTGACTTTTGTTTAGACACTAAGTGAAGCAAGATAAAAAACAACTGGAAAATGTTGAGTCACATTTTCTAGAGTCTAAATGGTTGGTGGTCTGCTGTCGAAAGATTGCTAACTACTTTAGCTCAGACGAGACCTCATACAAGCAACTGTCAGAAAAATGTTTAAGAGACAACATTTATAAATGCATTCAATTTTTTTTTTCTGACTTTTCACTTATTAGTTTCAGCCTGGATTGAAAATACAGTCATTGAAAGTATTATCACAACAGAGATTTAGGGTCAAGTTTTAAACAACTGAATTAAAAACTGCAGGTACTAAGTCACTGTAAGTAAATGTAGAGGCCAAATGTGACAGACTTAATAGATTAGAGTCAAATATGGAAACAAAGCAATTCATCCAGGACAGAGAGCTGGAGGCAAGCTACCTGCAATATCAATGCAGGAAACAAAATCAGAGATAATGCTGGAGCTTTTTTTTATCTAACTTTCAGCAAGATACTTCTGAATGTTTCAGTGTCAATTATAAAACCATTGATTTATTCTTGTATACATATATTTTGGTTTTAAACCTTAAGAGCATTCCTTTAGGATTTAAGGAGTCAGTTGTGTGAACTACTCAAAATCCATTCAATTTCCTCCATAGGTCCTCAAGGGCCACTGTAATTTTGGTGGAAATGCAAGGAGCATTACGCTAAGAACTTAGTGGAAGGGATGTATAAAAATACCTGAGAACTCCTGTTATCTGCAGATCATTGACATGTTAGAACATAATTACACTTTTCAAGAAGCTGTAGAAATCCATGTTTTCTTGCTTATTTAAGGGCCTTAATCTACAAGTTGTCATCTAAATACATGGTTGCCTATCAGCTGGTAATGCAGGAGCCTACGTCTGCTGATTTTACAATTCCTCTTGCTATGCAAGGTCATTTTTTTTCTTTTCCTTTCCTTCTCTATTCTTTCTACCTTTCTTGGAGGAGTTTCTGAGGAAAACCTTACTGGCAAAAAAAAAAGTTCTGTTTCTTTCCATGCAAAATAGTATCGTACACAGAGTTCCACACTCCAACATCATCCCTGAGGCAGGGACTGACAGCCCCAAACTGGGTTGAAACTGGGTCAAAACTGGGTCCTGGGCTGTGGGGATAGTGAGACAAGGCGCTGGTGAGGCTGAGCAAGGCCAGTTAGGTGTGGTAGTGCCCTCATGACTTCAATACTCTCTCCAGTCTTGAGTTCAATGCCTTTGAAATATCATGGTTTAGGTTTAGGTTTCTTTTTTTCTTCTTCTTCTTTTTTTTTTTTTTTTGTGAAGACATAGTCAATCTTATAGCATCTCTACTTGACAGCTCCTCAGCTGAACTTCTGTTAATCGTGTCCTCTGATACATAATTTTATCCACATATTTTACAGGGCTACACATTCAATTAAAAAAAACAGGGTTCTTGCTGGCTTGACACTGTGATCTCCTGAGTAATGGTACCTTTGACAGATCCAGTCTAGAGATTTCAAGGCAATGAATTTCCTTTAATTTTGTAAATCCAGTTTAAGGTCAGTAGAACCTGATGCTTTCCAAGTATTCAGTGTTCACTCTGAAAAAGTATGTCTGAAGGCCAGCTCCCAAAGATTCAGTTTCTGTAAGAATTCAGAATTTGTGCAAATATTTCTCAAAATTGATAATAGTAGCCATTGGCTAGAAGGTAAAGTTTTTACAGCCTGACGTTCTGCCTGTCATGATCAACACTGAGTGTCTATGTTAGTGTGTAAGAGGTGCGCAGGCATACCTGATTTTGTGCTCAGGAATGTTTTGAATTGAATGTGATATCCTTTTTAATTAGTCCCCTCTAAGCTCAGAAGACTTTCCACAACTTTGGCCATCGTTGTTATCTTTGAATCTCTTCCTGGCCTATTATATCTTTTGTAGTAGAGTGAGATGAACAGAAGCAAATAGTATTCGAAATTAATATCCACATCAGACTGGTTTAGTAAATAAAATGCTGTTCTCACCCATTGATTTTCCTATTTTACTTTTCTAATCAGTCCTAACATTCAGTTTACTTTCTTTTGCTGTCTGTTCCAAGGTATTTAATTTTGTGCCCAAAAGACAGTAAAATATGCGATTAGTGACCAAGTATGAAATGTTTGGTTAAAATATTCCTTGGCATCACATAAAAATTCTAAGGCAGAAGGCAGATTTCAAATGCTTTAGCCTTCAAGGCTCTGTGTCCATTTCCTGTAATCCTCGTCATCATTCACTCCCAAATGTGAAAATTGTGCCAAATAAACAAGTTCTCATGGAAAACAATCTGCTCACAAAAAGCTTTAACTTTTACACCTCCATCCTAGAAAAATGTTAAATATAGGATTAACTTTAAACATGCTATTACACCCAGCAGTAATTAGGAGTACCTCAGGAATATCTTTTATTTATTGAGGTAAAGGGGGAAAAAAAAAGAAAAACCATGTTTCTTATGTATACATCAACAGTTGACAAAAATGTTCCTTATGTATTCCAGTGTGGTTGTGGTGTATGGATGGCTTACATAAGGTAATCGAGGTGTGATACAAAGACATTGAAAATTATTTTAAACCCAAAGATTTTAATACGACCTATGTGACACTCACCCCTGGAAGTATTCAGGGTCAGGCTGGATGGGGCTTTGAGCAATCTGATCTCGTGGAAGATATCTTTGCCTGTGGCAGGGTGTTTGGTCTAGATGATATTTAAAGGTCCCTTCTGACTCAAACCATTCTATGATTGTATGACTGTTTTTCATTTTAAAATCATTTAAAAATGTGATAATTTCTGTTGCTTTATATGTTGTTCTCATTTAAATCCTAGGCTTTCTTAGGCAAGTTTTGATTCTGGACTTTTCTCAATTTAGTTCTGTCTACCTATCCAAAAGATGAGTGAATTACTGGTCTAATTAAATCAACATTACAATATCTTTTAACTTCCCTATGCCAGAATTTCGCTCACAGTTGCTATTTTTTGGAAAGCCACTCTACCTTTTATCAAAGCTAGTTCCTGCATTATAAAAAATCCAGTAACCTGGTAACAAGCAACCAGCTTTGAAATAAAACTGAGAGTAGTTGCAAATACATTTAACAAGTATG
This sequence comes from Tetrax tetrax, assembly GCA_009806455.1. Lineage (NCBI taxonomy): Eukaryota > Metazoa > Chordata > Aves > Otidiformes > Otididae > Tetrax > Tetrax tetrax. The sequence continues at coordinate 29,485 of WHYT01013258.1, forward strand.
GGTCAAGTTTCTTAAACTGAACTACCTTCAAAATTACTAATGTTGCAACATGGGTGTAAGTACAGTCAGATCTCCATTAGGTCAGAGATTTGTAGCATTCACCTCTGGAAAAACAAAAAACTTCTTTTATCTAATGATGCATATCTTATATGTCACTGTTCCTGAATTTCACTCATCTTACAGTCAAACACAAAGATAACTATGAACCAGAATGATACACCACAAATCTTAATCTGAGGAGCAGTGAGACTAAGAGCCATCACTTTATGATCGTGTTTCAATCATTACTCCTGCTTTCTGTTAATAGCAATTTTTGCTGTATTTCCTATTTTCATTTGCCAAACTTCAGTTTTCTGCTTTTGGTTATCACTAAACATTCCTGTTTAAGTATACAGTATTTTCTTCCCATTATGGCCTTTATACACTTTCTTCAGGTCACCTCACCTGATCTGGTTTCTTTTGGATTAACTACAAAGACTAAGTTCATTTCATTTCTTGCTGTGCAGATTTTTTTTCTAGCTCTTGCATTATTTTAGGGTTACATTTCCACATTTCTTTCTAGCTTTCTATCTCCTTTTAAAAAGAGGATAACAAAATTGAATAAAACATTCCAGCATCAGTATCACCATTGTCTTTATCTAAGTATGCTAGGTTTACATGTCGAAAGTTCTCATTCTCTTTTCTTGATCTATCATTGTACTCAAGCTTTGTAAGTGTGAGTTGCCCGCTCTAATGCCTTAGTAAATTTTTTTATTTCAATTTGTTCTTTCAAAATTATGTAGGTATTGTCTAAAATTGTGTGCACATATATATACATACATGTATGCATTGGAACATTTGTGTGTGGTGAGAAATTAATGTTAACTTTAATGCATCAAAAATACATCGTATTTGAAAATATCCCCCATCAAGCATCCATAATGCATTCTGTAATTGCCTTTTACTTGCTGGCTACTATAGAAGCTGGAGTTGGTTAGTATCTCCTCATTTATTTCAATTCTTATTAATGCAGTGCCCTGAAATTAATTTTGATAAGCTATGCCTGCCTGCTTCATTATTCCGAAGTTATGATGCAGTCATTGTGTCAAAGCTTATTCTTCATTTCAATTGTTCTCTTCAGAACTCTCAAGATACCTTTGTTTACCTTTACAAATGATACAGGTATGAGTTATAGTTTAAGCCCATCACCACCTCTTTTGTTTAAGGTTTATCATGCTCTTAACCTTGATATGTTTGTGAGAATGCTAAGAGTTTGAAAGGATTCAAAAAGTGGAAGTGCTGCAGGCTTTCTACCTTGTTTTTCTGTGCTGCTTTCTGTTTGTGCTTGTGTGTTGGTATCCTAGGAAACCACCATAGGTGGAATTTGTGAGCTGAGAGTGCACAGTTACATTAAACATCAAAAAGATTTCAGTTGTGAAAAGTTTGTTAGGAAATTAGGTAATGCTAGTTTTATTTCATATGAAAAGATAGAATTCTGATTGCTGTGCAGAAAGATTACTTAAGTAAGGGAGCCAAAGTACTGGGAAATAACACAATAAATAAACTCACAACTTTGTCAAAATGACTAGAATAAGATTCATTCAATAAAGTTCCTTTAAAAGTCAGGGGTATGATTCTCATTGCTGCTCATTACTTCAGTACCATGCCAGTGACTGTCTATGGAGAGCAATGCAAGTGCATAAATGTATATGTTTCTGATTCCATCAGTCATCAAACTACAATACTTATTAAACAGTGTCCTGGTTCTGGCTAGGATAGGGTTAATATTCACCTGAGCTGGGTGGAGAACTGAAGCTGGTAGCCCCTATGGCTGGGATAATTAATTAATTAGCTAACAGCTGGGGTTAATTTACCCAAATTAGCCAAAGGGCTATTCCATCCCATCTGACATCATGCTCAGTATATAAGTGAGGAGGGTGGTGAAGGGAGTCTCCTGTTACTGGGAAGAAACTAGTTGTGGAGTTTTGTTGTAAGGCATTGTACTGTATTTGTATTCCATCATTGTTTTGTTTTCTTTTGTCATTGCTGTTAAATTTACTTTTTGTTCAATCTCAATCCACGTGGTTTGTGTTTGTTTGTTTACCAATTCTCCCCCTGTTCTCTTGGAGGGTGGGGGGAGTGGGAGAGAGACTGTGTAGTCTGGTCCTGATCAGGACTGAACTATGACAAACAAGAATGTGGCAAGAGATTCTAAAAATAGGAGATCTAACATTAAAATCAGAAATCAAGATTAAATTACTTTGTACTTCACATAGACAGCAATAAAAATGCGCAGTGAATCATTGAAGAAGGCAATGAAAGCAGAATGTAAATAAACTCATGTTAAATCTAGATTTATTCATGGAAAATCAATAGATAAAAGTATAGAATGGAAAAAGAGGATACTGGCATTAAAACAAAATTTAAAGAGTAAATTATGTTTTAGAGTTTGTTAAATTCTTGTGACAGCTATAGAATACATTGTTTTGAAAACAGATAAAAGTGAATAAAGAGGAAAATTTCAATATGCAGGTGCTCTGTTTGCATGGGTAGATAAGCATGCAGTTACTTGACAGCTATTCATGATTAAACTGCTGAGAAATCTGTAAATACTGGACTTCTTGGGAAAGCATGTGACTAGCAAATATACTGTCCACAAAATACTGGCAAGTTCAAATTGCAGCTTGTATGCAAAAAAAAAAAAAAAAAACCTATTAAAAATTATAATCTGACTGTGACTCTGGTTGCTGGAATCTGGGAATAAGTAAGAAAAGATGGATCACTGTGTCTTTTCCTACTTTTTTTTTTAGGGTTACAGTTTCCCTACAGCTGTAGGGAAAGTTGAAAACTGAATATGGAGCATGTCCCTTGTCAAACAGCTGCCTTCTCAGGTGAGTCCTGCATCATGATAACACATTCAGTCATTAAAGGAAAAACGTTTTTGCCACCAGTTTCCCTTGCACTCTTTTTTTCACTCACATGTGTCCAGGATTCATTTTCAGCTATGTAAACTGCAAGGGAAGGTGGACTGTGAGAACACCTGCTTCATTAAGGTTAAAAAATCAAGGACCTTTTCAGTTCAAAGGGAGTTATAATTAACAGGGAAAGTGATAAACAAAGCACACAGAGACTCACACCTGATAGACGAGTGCTAAAAGGAACAGTAACAAAGACCAACACTCTTCAGCAACTAATTGATGGGCTGTTGAGAAACTCCAGGCATACCTTTGGAGAGGGTCAGCCTGGAATTTGTAACTGATAAGAAGAAGGAAACAACAGATTTGAGAGGGGGCTGTTGCAAAACTTACTAGAGAGATAGAAAGAGTGAATTCAGGGCCAGTAACTGGAGTCAGACCATGTGTGACAGGGTTGGTGCGTCTGTGGTGGAGTTGATAATCAAACTCTGGAACAGGCTTCCTAGAGAGATGGTCAGTGCACCAGGCCTGTCAGTGTTTAATAGGCATTTGGATAATGCCCTTGAAAACATACTTTAACTTTCGTTCAGCCCTAGATTAGTCAGGTAGTTGGACTAGATGATCATTGTGGGTCACTTCCAACTGAAATTCTAGTCTAGTCTAATGTCAGCAAGTAGGTTGTTTGTATTTTACTCTAATCCAATGTGTGGGGGTGCACGTGTTTAATTCATTACCAAACTTCAAGCTGAACTAGCCAGCATGTAGGAAGAGAAACTTTCTCTGGGGTGAGTGAGGCACCCCAGGGTCCAGAGTGCCTGTGAGACAAGTGTGAGTGTGCATCTGTTCACTAGGGAATATCAAACTAGACCCACCATTCAGGAGGATGCCCTGGGTCTGGGCAGGGTTATCAGGCAGGCAGAGGGCCTGTGCAGGTATTTGGGGGAGACCTGTGACTGCAGGGTGGCTGTAAGATGGTTGTCTCAGTGCAGGAGTATTTACTAGCGAGCACCAAGATGGACCAGCTGGTAGGAGTAGGAGACCTATGGAGCAGATTAGATGGGCCCAGGATCCAGACAGGGGTGTCAAATGGACCAAGGAATCCATGACTGTGCATGCACTTGTGAATCTATAGTGTCAAGTGTGTGCTTTCGGCAGTGTGCTTCAATCTCTACCAGTTGAAGAGGAGGAAGGGGACTTGACTCTCCGTGCTTCTGTTTTCCATGAGTGCTGGTAACTCCAGTGCCCTGGGGCAGTGCCCCATCTATGGTAGTTGCCGCAGTTGACCATGTCAGTATCCTCTGTGTGTGTCTCATACAGATACTTAGCCTCACTACTGGCTGGACCTGTAAACAAGATGGTAGCAGCCATGTCCCTCGGCGTGGGATGGAGACTCCTGGGCTGGCCTCCAGCAGCTGGGACAGAGGAATCCCCAGGCCCCAGAGCCCACTAGGGTCAGAGGCTTTACAAAATCTCTTGACATAAAGAGAATAAAAGAAAGAACACATAAGAGAGAAGCATTGTTATCTTTTTAAAGCTTTGAAGGCACTAAGTTAAAATTGACATGATTTGAGAAACCACTGTCCAAAATGTTTGTACACTAACTGAAACTGCCAATGAGGCCTTGGATTGTTTTATGGGGTTAAGGGCAGCTACATTCAGAGAGTATTTACTAGTACTCACTGCAAATAATATTTTATCTTTAGTAGCTAAAGAGAAGTGGATGGAGGTTTTAAGCATAGATACCCACCTCACAAAGACAGGTAGTATATAGAAAGAGCTCAAGGAAGCAAAGGCTTGCTACTTAAGCACTTTCTCTGTGTTTTCAAAATGTTTTTAAAAGGAATATTCATGCGAAATGTAGATCTATAACATAGTGACTTAGGAAATAATTTACAAACTAAAAATTAAAAAATTCAGAAACTCAAGATTATCAGATACTTTTATTGCACATACTGTCTGCAATTAATTATGTGACATTTGTTATTAAAGAGTGTTACAAAAGGACCGTGTTGCATTTTAGAATGTCATAAGTATAGTTTTAGAATTTTTTACAGAGACTTAGCCTTACTTAACTGTGGGATTGACCTGAAAGTATAATTGGGGATCTTAGTGTTTGATCTTAGTATTTGAACACTGAATTAGGACACGAGAGTTATTTCTTAATTTTTCCAGAGATCTGTTTGACCTTAGACAAAATCTCACAGACTAACACCTGGTAGACAAGTGCTTCAGTTCTTTATCTGGTTTTTAAAAAAGAGAAAATTAAAAGAGAGGGAAAAAAAATTATTTTTCTCTTCTTGTTTAGACAGCCCCACCCCCTCAGATTTGCAAGTCTTAGAGATTTTAGCATATAGCATATGTGCAGTTTCACTGAAATGATTTCAAACATATTCATTATTTATTATACTTACTTGCATTTCTTTGATATCATTAGCAGACTTTCATTGGACTGTGTATTGTCTATGATTTTATATGACATGTTGAGATAAAATTTGCAATTCATTTTCTGGAAAAGTATATTCTTTCCTACTGTATGCTTCACTTTATGCACTTACACAAAAAGGTTGGAAGTACAGTACTGCCTGAGGACTTACAAACCGTATATTAAGGGGAACGGAGTCATAAGAGAAGTTTCTGACTTGCCAAGGACTGCTTACAAGAAACGGTCTGCTGTTTGTACTCTTTTGTCTTTGTACATGCAACACTCATTGTATCACAAGGAGAAATAAATTACTATTCACACTGCATTTGCAGTTAGTATTAGTACACACGACATTGTTTTTCATATACATAATTAATTTATATTTTGTATATCTAGCATATTTTATGTTCAGTACAGTTAAAAGTTTTCCCTTTTGTAAAGCAAGTAAACAGATAGCCTTATATCACTACAGCCATCCATCTTTTATCTCATGTTAGTATTTCTCCCTTTTATATCCATCATTTAAAAATCATTTAGGTTTTCCCATAAACTCCATGGTTTTGACCTGTGCACAGTACTTTCCAAGGAAACTTATAAGAAGTCTAGAAAAAACTCTGGTAGCAATAATTCATCATACATACAGAAATATATAACACTCAGTAGCTAGCAATATATATATACCAGATATCTGGATTAAGGCTGAAAGGTGAAAAAAAGTTTTACTTGGGATTTTTTCGAGCTATAGGGTATAAGGTCTTGTTATATTTTCATGTCATGCTTTTGCAACTAGGACAAACAATTGTTGTCATAGCAAAAAATAGTAAGGTTAATTGGTGACTTTTGCACTGTCGCCTAAATGAAATTAACAATTTTTTTCATCTTTCTTCATAAATTAACAAAAAGATTTGTTTGAAGTCAGTGAGTCCATAGTTGCTTTAAACTCAGCATATATTTAAGTATTGTCTTAACTTGCAGTAGAGATAAACATGTGCATAAGTGTTTTCTTGTATTTGAAACTAAAGCACACATAGCGTATAGAATGACCTTAAAATAATGGTGAATATAAATATGTATATGCATGCACATATATAAGGTATACATGTACATACAAATTTATAAATATACCCACTTATATAGATAAAAATAAATATGCATTATTGAGTGTTAAGTCTGAGTGTCCAAAAGTCCTAATTACAGTTATTTTGCAAAGTACTGTACAAATATAAAACAAACCTACTTAATAAAATGTATATCAGAGTCTGAAGACATACATTTTCTTTTCATTTCTTTCACACCAGAACAACAGCACAGGACACAGTAAAAGGTGATTCGCCTACTACCATTTCTTCCTAAAACATAAGTTTTCACTGTGAAAATTGTATATAATCCTGTATTAATCCTTGGATTGTGAGCCCTACAGACTGTAGTTGAAGTGAGAACAAGTGGAAGTTGTAAAAACAGCATTGTATATGAATGAATAGAAGTAATTTCCAGGTAACTTGAATTAGTTACTGCATTTTAACACTCAAGTTACACTTATGGTCCTGGAATATGAAAGATACTTAACTGTTGTATGTGAATCATGTTTAGAATAACAAAGCATAGGAAACTAAATAAGGCATTCCAGTAATGGCATGATTTGACTCTTGCTACAAAGAGGGATACTGTGCCCTACTGATATAATCACGAGCACAGTATGAGTGTGTCTCATTACATCAACACAATTTAACTTACTATAAAACCCCACAGAGCAGAAATAATAAGCTGGAGAGAGAATGTGAAGGATGAACATTAAATACTTTCCACTTTACAACAGGGATATTGAGGTGTAACACAATTATTAGATTCTAATCACGTGTGCAAAGTGCACAGAGATCTACAGATAAAAATTCTATATACACCTCTGAATATTTTTTGCTGTTATTATTACTATTATCATGTTATTAACCACAAGAGGACTGAAATGTATTTTAATGTTATGGACAGGTAACAACAGAGCTTGTCAGGCCAAATTGTAAACCATTTACAAACAGCTTGCATGAAGAATGTTTAATTAGACTGTATACGACATGAAAGGGATTCAGACAAAGTAAATATATCCAATTTTATTGTAGCTACAGACAAAGTAATTCTAAGCATATCTCTGCATTTTAAGCAGAGTCAGAAAGCTAGGTTTGAGACCATATTTGTAGGCCATACACTGCTGAATCACAGAAGATTACTAAAGGTAGTGTTTAGAGCAGAGCAGCTCCTATGTCCAAGAAAGATGACCTGGGAATATGACTTGTGTTTCAGAGTGTTCTCAGGAAACTGCATTCCAGAAACATAGAGGATCACTGGCAAGCGTAGCCATCCTAACTATTTCCATACATGTGACTTGCCTTTCTGTGTTGGGTGCAACTATGCACACACTCGGCTGTTCACTCACTCCCCTGCAGCGGGATAGGGGAGAGATCAGAAGAGCAAAAGGAAGAAAACTCCTTGGTCAAGATAAAAAAAAACAGTTTCATAAGTGAAGTAAAGCTGCATGTGGAAGCAGAGCAAAATGAAAAATCCTTATACCCCTTCCCATGGGCAGCCAGATAAGCAGGTACTTCCTGGAAAGCAGGACCCCAGTATATACAGTGCTCACCTAGGAAGGCAAATGCCATAACCATGAACTTCTCTGCTTCCTCCTACTTTTCCTGAGCTTTTATTGCCAAGTACGATATCGTATGATATGGAATATCCTTTTGGTCAGCTCAGATCAGCTGTTCTGGCTGTCCCTCTCAACTTTTTGCATACTCCTAGTCTACTCACTGGGGGGGAAAAAGAGAAAGTCTCGATGCTGTGCAAGCACTTCTCAGCAATAGCCAGAACATTGGTGTGTTATAACTGATTTACTCACAAATCCAAACCAAAGCACCATATGGGCTGCTATGGAAAATCTAACTCCATCCCAGCCAGACTCAGTACACTTGCCCTTGCAATAACATAACAAAATCACTAAAGAGGATGGTTTGGATTATTCCTAGAAGAACATTGGCTAACCTTAGTGTTGGCTTCTACAGGAATAATGGGACTTAGACAGTCTGTGTTCAAAATACCTGAAGTTCACACCAATTTGCTGATCAGCTTGGCAGGCTGGATTTCTGAGGACTATAAAAATTTTTTATAAGCTGATTTCTTCAGGATGAGTGTAGATAAAGCTAAAATGATCAAGCAAGGTAAGAGTACTGCCAGATGTTGCAGCCAGTAAAAGACATGACTTTACTAGTCTGTTGTACTCATCAACAGAAATGGTTGGTTGGCAGATTAAGTACACTTGTTCAATATAAAGTATATATTCTTTTTTGGTATAATAAATTAGTCTTCTGCTTCTCCTCTAGATATTATAATTCAAATTCAATAGCTCATAGAATGTGTGTGTGTGTATAAAGTGTGTATATGTGTCTAATGTAAATCTTCACATTGTTAGTTATGTTTGTGGAAAAGAATAGTGGAACCAATATTTCATTAGATAGTCTACAGAAAAAAAAAGGGAATTTCTTTCTCCAAAATGAGATGATGAAGCAGCCTTCTAGGGAATTAACATTTGCATTGGTAGAAATTAGAATAACATTTCTCTTTTCCAAGTAATTCTATCTTTTCTTTTGTTTTGGTATGCCTTCAGTTAAGCTACAGTTTCATTCAGATACTATAATATAATTTTCTAATATTTTATAAAGTAAGGGAAATAATTCATAATATTTTTTTTTTCTGTCTGTCTTTATCTTTGCAGAACTACAAAGCAACATCATAGATCTTAAGCTGCTTCCAAGAACAAGAGTATTTTAACAAAGCCATGAGGTCAGGAGAAGCTGCAGGTCTGAGGATACTTGAAAACTAAACATTAATCATCAGCTCTAATGTTATGTGTTTCAGTGCAGTATATGATTTATTTTAAAAGACATCAGAAATGTTAATTCCACGGCATATTATAAGCTTACTTTCTAATCACCATAATGCTTCTTAAGTTTCTTTTATGCATAAGGGTCTCTAGACAGAAATACATATTAAACTTTAGTATCAAATGTCAGAGTCTTGTTTTATCTCATGGAAGTCTAGACATTTCTTTAGAGGCATTTTTCAATTTTGAAAATTTTGTGTTGCACTTAGTTGAAGGTGGTGTCAATTTATCATTTACAAGATGCAACTACTTTAAAAAATATGTATTGGAGAGTGTAAAATATGTTGAAAGCCGAGAATATATATTCTGAAGCAAGAATAAGGGAACTGGGTTAATTCTACTTAGGAAGAATAACCTCAAAAAGACCTGCAGCAAAAAAAATCTTTTTAGGTCTTCAGGTTCTGAAACAGACAAGTCACTCATGCAATAAAGGAATTTAAAATGAAAGGCTACAATATATGATAAAGGCTACAAGATATTATGTAGGCTACAAGAACTGATAATAATGAACTAAATAAATCTACCCAGATACCTTAAAGATAATTACTATTAAACAACAAGATTTATATGGAATCCATATACCAAAAACTTGAAATAAAGCAAAATCATTGGTCTACTCACAAAGATGCCATAGCTCTTAAACACAAAGTTTGAAAGATCATTTTTCCCCTTCCCTGTCCTTCTGCCTTTCAGATAGGTTGTGGGTTTTTTCCTTCTATGACTTTTTAGCAATAATAAATAACTTTATTTAACACTTTGAGGCTTTAAAGCCTATTCTCTAAAAGTCTTTCTTACTCTCTCATAACATTCAGGTTCCATATCCTACCTTCCACAATCTTCTGTGGGCCTAATTACAACTTACACTTCTTTGGGTTTTTTTCAGACAATTCTGTTGTTGACAGTTTCAATTTAAGTGACATGGAAAACAGTAATATTTAAGTGACATGGAAAACAGTAATTATGTATTATTTCGTGGAAAATAAATTAATTTATTTTTTAAATTTTACTCAGAAAAAAATATTGCTGCCATTAACCCTGCTTTACAAAGACTAAAATTTGTCATAGTTCAGCCCTGAATGGGACCAGACTACGCAGGCTCTCTCTCACTCCCCCCACCCTCTGAGAGAATACGGAGAGGTAATATAAGAAAAAACAGCTTGAGGTTTGAGATAAGGACAGGGAGAAATCCTTAAAGTTACCGTCATGGGCAAAACCAGACTTGACTTGGGGAAAAATATTCATTTATTACTAAAACTAGCATGATAATGAGACAGAGAAACAAGATAAACCTCCTCCCCACCCCTCCCTGTTCCCAAGCTTAATATTATCTCTACTAACTTCCCCCCCCTGAGTGGCACAGGGGGCAAGAGGGAATGGGGGTTGAGGTCAGTTCATCACACGTTGTTTTACGCCGCTGCTTCATAGTCGGGGGAAGAACTCCTCACATTCCTCCCCTGCTCCAGTGTGGGGTCCCACCCATACACCACAGTCCTTTGTGAAACTACTCTGGCGTGGGTCACCTCTTCCACGGGGTGCAGTTTCTCCAGAGCGGCTGCCCCAGTGGGCCCTCCATGGGCCACAGCCTCCTTCAAGCATCCACCTCCCCCGATGTGGGGTCCTTCATGGGCTCCAGGTGGATCTCTGCTCCTCCGTGGACCTTTATGGGCTGCAGGGGGACAACCTGCTTCACCATAGTCTTCATCACAGGCTGCAGGGGAATCTTGGCCAGGAGCCGCATTACTCCTCCCCCTCCTTCACTGACCTTGGCGTCTGCAGCCATTCCTTTCGCAAGAAATTCTTCACAACAGGCAGGCAGATGCCTCTCAGGTTCTCTTCACATCTCCTCTCTTCACTTCTTGTGGCTGTGCTGGGCCAAGTCGGGCCCAGACAGTTGCCTGGTTGCAGGCCAGAGGGTGAGGGCCACAAGGCCCACAAGGCTCGCACCTCCCCCTCTGCCTCCACTTCTACTTCTTCACTTCTTTTTTTAAATTATTTAGTTTTCCCCTTCTTAAATGTGTTGTCATAGAGACATTATCACTGAACATTCCACCACCAATTGGCTCAGCCCTGGCCAGTGGCCAAGTCCACTGGACAAAGGGGAAACTTCTAGCAGCTTCTTGCAGAAGCTGTGACTGTAGCCTCCCCCACTAAACAAAACCAACACAGTTTGTTTTTTTAATTCTGTTAACTTCCTTTTGACTATAAGGAAGAATATGTGCTGCCAGCCCAACTATCTATAAACAAGCAAATACTCTTTCCACACCCGTACTCACAGACTAAGACAAAATAATAGAAAAAGAGCAAGAGATGATAAACAAGCTGATAAATACAGCTTTCTGCTTATGTTAAGGAGATGATACAATACTGATTCAATTGATTGAATTTATGAGATAATTTCACTTACAAACCATACACACACATACACTGACTATAGGAGCCTGTGTTCTCTTCTATGTGTAGGTACCTGCTCGTCTGGTACCTACACATAGTTTCCTGGTCCAGAAGGAAAAAGGGTCCTTCTTTATTTTGGTTAAAATCATGTATATTTTTGGAGGAGTTTATTCCTGTTTATTTCTGGCTTGCCATACAGCAAAGTTCTCTTCCTTTTCAGAAACTCCTCCTTTATTCTTGTTCTTCTTATGTCTACCCGCTACTTTTTAATTCAAAATGGCCTCTTTTCCTTATTCGCTAACAAAACGCCTCATTGTTTCAGATACCCTAATTTCTCTACTTCAGTGAAATTTTCTTATTCCATGCTTGTTTACTATCTCCACTCTGTCAGGTCTCCTCTCCTGATATTTCTACTTCTTTTCAGATCCCATTTCAGCTTTAGATCAGGTTCAACTGAACTGCAAATCACATCCTCTTCTATAAAATAACCTTTTCTTTTATTACATAATCAAACTTTTCTTGTAAACCCTTTAGAAACTTGCTGAGCTAGCTGAGTGCCCAAAGGGCAAAAAAATCTTGCCCTCTGTTGTACTAAATATGTCAATTTGTAATTATTGATAATCTATGTTCATCCTAGTGAATGTTTAAATAAAAACAAACTGGTCAACAGAGACCTTTTAAAAATAATCTGCAAACGAAAACACTAATGTATTTGCTACTAGCAACAGGCCTCAGAGAGAATTTGTTTAACATCAGGAGTTTAATGATTATCTTGTTCTAAGAAAGTACTGTGAAGTGATGCCTTTAAATTAGCTTTATTAGCAGTCAGAACACATTTGAAGAGGATTTTATTTGCAAGGTTTAACCATTAATCTTGGCTTAAATCTATAATCTCTGGTGGGTTGGTCATTTCTTCAACAAAGAATTCCAGCACCAGGTGTTCAGCCTTTGCCAAAGCTCTGTAAATTGACTGATCTGTCAGAGTTCACACCCTCAGGACATGGTTGGTCTATTGGCCCCTATAATCCTGAATGACAGTGTGGATTATAGCATGCACAGCATCTGAATTAATTTGTGTTTTGTGAGTAAAATACATACTGTAAGTAAGCTTTTGAATTTTAAACCTTTTTTTTTTTAATTATCCCCATGTACTACAAGAATAGTATTCTACAAATGCACACACAATTAACACATGCATATACAAAGTTTACAGCCTAACTGCACGGTCTGGATACAAACACATTTTACAGCCCTAAATTCAACGATAGCCAGAGAAAGGAGACTTAGGTGGCAGAAGGGTGGAAGAAATATCTAAGGAACAAAAGCTGCTCTTAACCACCAAATGTTTAATGTTCATCGTGATGAAATTAGAAAAATACTTTTCTCTGTTTATTTTCTTGGATTATTAATAATTGATTGTATTAAGACACATAGTAAATACTGGAATCATTTCTTAATCAACATTGAAATAAATTTACATACACTTATCACAGATACAGCATGAATATCTTTATTGGCTCTTGAACTCCTCATGTTTTAGAGCACAATGAAAGGCTACCTTTTTACATTAAAATCCTAAATTTAGCAGTAAATTGTCAGATGCTGAAGATTTAAAATAATGATCAGTTCATTTCCAATTTACTATCAATAAGGATATGGAAAGATTAGAATAATTTGCGACAGAATGGCTTATAATTTAACAAGTCAGTATATTCCCACAGAGAGAGTTTGAAGGCTAAATGAAATCAACGGAGATCTTTTTTTGTCAATCTACATATGTACGTCCTATTTGTGGTTGGTCCCAAAAAGGTATATCACGGGTATATTTCAAAGCAAAAGTCCAAACACTTCAGTTCTCGTCCTGTGCTCATCCTTTAAACACATTTTCTTCAGCTCACTGGAAGTTCTTACCTTAATAAACAGGGAATAAAAAGTCTGCTGATGAAAATATATAACTTGATTTCACACAGTTGGGCATCCCAGAACACACTGAAAATAAAGCAAATAAAAGAGTCGGGATATTTATAATAAAGATCCCTGCAGACTCATTATTGGTGATATCATTTACCACTACAAGAATTCAGTCCTCAAAGCCCAGAAAAGCACATTAGGCAACTTGGAATTCCTAAAGTACCTAAACGCATAATGCATTTTCTTATTATTTAACTCATTTTTGTTGAATAAACTAATTGTTTAGTTAGAACTCCTACATCCTTGGTAGTACAAATATTTTACTGAGCTAAGGATCTTTTTACATCCTTAAAGCTTTTATTAAAAATCATCAACAAATTTAGTAAGGTATTTGAAATTATTTCCATATAGTTATAATCTGTATGTTAACTGTCATCTACACAAGTGAATTTTAACAGTGAGCTGTGTTAGAGACAGTCATAGTTTTTTAAAACTGTTCCTTGATATGTTTGGAAGAGTACTACTCAGAATATTGTTCCAGTTCATATTTCTTAAATAGAATTTCCAATTTCAGAAAAAGTTATTTTTGTAAAATAATATTTTCTGTGTTCCTTTTTTTTAACGAAGTTTTCTATTAAAAAAATAGCACCAGTATTTTTCAGTGTTTGAGAAATAAAAATTCAAATAATATATATTTATTTTGTGTATCAAAAAACCAACCAACCAAACAAACAAAAAAAAAACCCCTGAAACGTTTCAAAGAAAAACAATTCTGTGTAGCAGAAATAAAGAAATAGCTTGTTGAGGGAAATATAGAAGTTTTAACTGAACAGGTAATTGAAATTTTCCTTTCACTTTATGACTCCTTTATATTTGTAGAATATAACATAATTATTTAAACCAAAAGACGTAATTCTTATGTATCTGCTTTAGCAACTGTATAGCTTTATACAACATGTAGATATGGCCTTCCTGAACTAGTTGATTTAATGATTTTCCTAAATATTGAAACTTCTGGGGTTTTGAGATTTAAGGAATCAAAATCAGGCGCCTAATGTTTACTATTAGGTAATTACTTGTAGGTAATTTTATATTTACAAAGTTTAATTTACACTGTGTATGACTAGTTTGACTAAGAATTTTTTTCATACTAAATCAAAGGCATACATGTTAAACTTCACATACATATGCACGCATACAGACATGCACACATACATTCCCTCATATACACAATATACCTACTACGTTAAAAAAAATCTCATGGTGTTTTTTTTAATAAATGATTTTCAACATTTATGCAAGTATGTACTAAATAAAGAAATGAAAGTAGATTCATGTTTATCTGCTAGCTAATACATATATTTTTTACTCAGATAGAAAAAAAAAAAGTGGGGCAAAAGCTAAGAACACTTCAGAGTGCACATTACACAAAGGCTCAATCCATTACACTGACATGAATGGCCAATTATAGTGGCAGGAAAATATTGTCTAATAATGGGAAATCAGCTCTTCCCTCTTTCTAGAGGACTGGCACATCTAATAGTGAAGCTCTAGCCAAATGGCTTTGAAGGACAAGCTTGAGAGTAGTTGCTTAGATGTCCTCTCAGATTCCTGCTCTCTTATAAGGTATCTTTGCCATCTCCATACATTGTGATTATGTATCAGAGATCTCTGAGCAGAAACTGTTCTGTTCCCTTCTCTTTTTGCACAAAAGCTTTGCAATTCTCTTTCCTTATAAGACTGAATCCTTGAATCAGCAGATTTTTACTTGATCTATTATGCTTGTTTTCATATGGAGAGGAAAAGGAATATCAAGAAGGGAAAGGAATAACATAAATTAAGGCAGATGTTTTTTAAAGTTGATTAAATAAAAATATTTGTCTTGAAGAATCTTAAGTGTTAAAAAGCAGATTTACAGTTTGATGTGCTTAGGTAAAAAATATATTCAATCCAGATGAGTGAGTTAGGTAGACTAAAGAGCAGACTGAAGAAGATAATAATACTGTCAAAAAATATCTCTTTTTCAAAGGTTGCTTTTGAAACAGGAGTTTTATCAGCCACACTTTTCATTACAGGTATAATTTCTTAAGAGTTTCAACATGGATATGAGCATAAGATCAGTGCCCACAGTTAGGAGGAGAAAAGATTATAACTAGAGGTGAGATGTTGAGTTGATATGACTACTGACTACACTCACAAACTGATGCACAACACACACCTAAAATAATATCTGATATATTAGGCATATAAATAATGCTTATTTTACAAAATACTTTGTCCTGAAGGTAAATACATGGCTGAGGTTTGAGGTCAATGTCTTTGCTTTAAAATGAATACATAAATTAATTCAGAACTCAATTCCATGTACAAAAGGAAGGTGACCTTTAAAACTATGCTTGCCCATATTTAATTACAAGAATATTGCACTTTATTTGTGCTAGTATAACCGGCTGTTCCAAAACTGTTTCAAAAAGCAGCTCTGTCACTTCGATGGTCCAGAATCTCTAAAGGCTGTATTTTCTTCAAATATACCCAAATTGTTTTAAAAGGAATCTCCTTAAGTGTCTCCCCATAAACCCAATTACAATCTCAAAGGAAAGCAAGGTCCCCTGTACCTATTGTCTACATTGCTGGCTTTAAAATAATTATCACGGCATAGCCAAAATTAGATAATCTCAAAAAGGAAACCACTATGATTTCACTTTTTTAAGCAACAATGCATTTTCTCTATCATGGTAAAAGCTTTGATTGCCACCCTGGGAAAATAGATTTTCTAAATACTGTTACTCTTATTGTCACTGCAGTGAGAGAAGGAAAGATAATGCAAGTAACTATTTCTGATCTAAACTCTTGGCTCCTCTCCTGTCTTGTGATAGACAACAGTGACTCTGTGTAAGGGAGATTCTTCATCTTTTACAGAGTCCATTCATCTGGTGTGAGATAGCGAACAATACTACAGATATGTGTGAGACTGTAGAATTGCACCTGTAAGTAAACAAAAAAGAATGGTAGGAGCTAGGGAACAGACAGAAAACAGCAAAAACTGATGGATGTGAGAAAGAGAACAGCTGTGTCTAGCGGAAGCAGATACACGTAGAGCTAGAGGAAGACAGACATAGTTGTCTTGAAGGATTTAGAATAATTCTGGGTGGCAGGGAGCATACTATTTTTTATTATAAGCAAACCTCACTTTCTTAGAGTAATCTCTGAAAATGATTATACATTTCTTAATTTAAGGAATTTTAGGAAATTTAAGGAAAATTATTATACATTCCTTAATTTAAGAAATACTCGTTATTCTTTTGCTTGTCAAGTGAATAAGAAGGCAAAAATCAATCAACCAGGCTTTCACAGAGGAACATTAAACAATGTTGGTGTCAATTAAATCATATTTTCAGTACAATATTGAGCCTGTAGGAAGCCAGCCTTTGGGCCAGAAAACAAAAACAAAAACAAAAAACAAAACCACAAAATACAAAACACAGGATGCTTCTTTTCTGTTGCTTAAAACTGCAAATACTGCATAAGTTTAAGACACTTTGTGCATTACCATAATCTCTACATTTGTATTTTGAACTCAAGTAAAGAAATGGCATTCAAAAAAGAAAAGATCTAGCAATGTTAGTTAATGATTAAGTCAACAACAAATGCAGGCATCAGTACTTTTACAGAAAATGTTCAATGAGCACAGGAAGAATACAGAAACAATATCCAGACATTCAGAAACATCATAAAGCCAAAGCTCAGCTAGACTTGGATACGAAGAAGAGCTGCAAAGGGACAAAAGATGGCTTCTACATTTACAGCTGAAGCAAAAATAAAGCTAAATAAAGTTATATTCTCATGCAAAAAGAGGTGGGAGAACTCATAACAATGGACCCAGAAAAAGGACCTCCAATTCCCAATCATGGAATGAAAAAACAATCTGAAAATGATCCCAGAATGATTCCAAACAGCGAGAGTGAAACAAGCCAGCTCACCGGACAACTTCCACTTTCATATTGAGCATGACATTTATGGCATGGAACACTCTCTTTGGCCAGTTTGGATAAACAGTACTGGCTATACCACTCCCAGCTTCCTGCACCTGCACATTAGTGAAATCTGGGAAGCTGGAAAGTGTCTCTTTAGTAACAACTAATATCTTTAGTGTATTATTAACATTCTTCACATACCAAATTCCATACAAAATCCAAAACACAGCAGCTACTAGGAAGAAAATTAGCTTCATCTCAGACAAAATCAGGACACAAACATTAGTGAACTGATAGAGCTATTTTATCTGTTCTTTCATCTGAAAAATAGATTAGGGACTCTGAAATGAAATCCACTTTCTCTGTGGCTTCACACCATTGAGATATCAAAATATTTAGGATCATCAGTTGTTATGCACCAAATAAAAGGTGAAAGGGTTTTTTTTTTACTGTTAGTTTCAAGATTCTCCTGACAGAAACACTAAAAAGTGCAAGAACTTTATTATAATAATACAATTTGTTTTTTTTCTGAGGGATTATAAATTTGCAGCTGATAATGAAAATAATTAACTGGGACACCAAGACAGGTAAAAAGAAGGGCTTCTAGAAGCACATAAGTAGCAAATGACAGACCAGGAGAATGTAAGGCTGAAAGGGGCAGGGGACCTAGCGACACAGGACATTGAAAAGGCTGAGGTACTGAATGCCTTCTTTGCCTTCATGTTTACTAGTAAGACTATTCTTCAGGAATCCAGTGCCTCAGAGACTGGGGGGAAGGCTGTCTCCTGAGTGACCACCAGAGGTTACTTCTGACCTCAACCATCCTGTGATTCCATGGGACATACCACTGTGCAAAATAATGGAAAATGAGAGTATTTGCTATAAACAATATCTGAGATACTGTACAATGTAGTAAATTAAAGTAGTCATGGCATTATCTGATACTGAATCCTAGTTAAAAATTTCAATTAATTTTCCTTATCTGTAAAAAAGATTGAGAATTACAAAGGACGTTTCTTTGTTGTCAACCCTTTGTGCTTGGAACTGCTGAACAAAGACCCAGTAAAACAGTTGTCTTTAAAATCTGCAGTTTTAAAGAACTTAAAAAGTTTCTTAGATATTAAAATTTTGTTTTTACAGATCTTATGACTTTTTTTTTCAGTTGTGTGGTTTTTTAACAGATAGCAGAAATTAATATGACAGAGTGACATTTTATTACAAAATTTATTTATTTTTCTTCCCCAAAATTCAGGACTATTTCTAATATGAGCTTTTTAATTATAAAACGTGAACTTTCTGATGTTTATGACAGTACATGATTTAAGAGATAAATTGCAATGAAGATTTCATGACAGCTTATTTGGGCATAGTACTAATTTATCAAAAAAATTCATAGTCGAGCAGGAAAAAAGAAAGAATTCCATTTAATATCATATACTGACTGTCAAATAGTGGATTACACATTCTTAATTTTACCAAGAAAAGTCACTTAAGTTGTGAAAATACCTTTCTTTTCATCTCAAAAAATTTTCCAAAAATTGAAAACACTGTGAAAATTTAAAACTGAGTATGTATTCCTTTAGGTTAGGAAAAAAATGGCAATTTTCAACATTTCTTTAACCTCTTTTCTTTTTGCTTTCCAAAAGGAGATGTATCAGTATGGCTGAGCAAGAAAATAAATTGGTAAACTGATCCACCTGAAAAACTATCATTTTTTCCTTTCTTTCCTGAGTGAATTTTCAAACAATTTCCTGGTCTAATGTTTAGTATGACACGGCAGAGCATGATAAAGGATTGAAAAAGTAACTGAAATGGATAATAAGGATGAGAGATGTTCAAAACAGCTGAAGCCATAATTCCACTGAATGCAAAACTATAGTCTTAGAGATTCAGTTCAGTTGAGAGTTCGTGCTTCAAGAGTCTTACATTAAAAGAAGATTTAACAGTCAGTCATTAAATTCTACTCTTTTAGTTGTCTTTATCTCAAGGAAGAGATTAAATGGGAAAAAGTCATACATGAGAAAATGGGATTGAAAAGAAAGGCTAGAAAAGAAAGATTTCAGCAGAACTAAAGAAAAAAGGATAACTGGCAATGGAAGTAGGAAATAAGAGAAGGATGTAAAAATACAGAAAACATGCTAGAAAGAAAATCTAATGGAAATGAAATGTGTGAGAATAAAAAAAAAAAGAGCAAAGATATGTAGTGAGACTAAAAAAAAAAAGTAAAATTATTACATTAAAATATATGTAAATTTTTATATATATATATATCTGTCCACATTTTGCCCAAATAAGAGGGAAATTTTAAAATTCTTGAAAAATTAATTCCTTTGTCTGAGGATATGCTATGAAATTTTCCTCTCAGAATCAATTTTTCCTCTCTGAGCTGATTTTTATGATGCATCAGCAAAATCATACGTTACAAAGTTCTCAGTTTCGCTGTCAGAATTGCACCGATAGGTCCATTTAATTCACTTTGTCCTTCGTAACAAAAGACATTGCAAATTACTTTCACAATAAAAATTACTCCTTGCAACTTTCAATCAAGATTTATCTCCTCTCTTTCCCTGCTAGTTCCAGCTCAAGATGTAGATTCAAAGTATGTTCAACTGAACTAAATCTAGCCTAGCATTTAAAGTTAGACATTTACTCAAAGGTAGGTGGGATTAGGTCACAACAATAAACATGCAGAAAGAGAAGGCTCCAGAAAAGTTTGTCTCAATTTTTTCAGACACTGGTCTCAGGATGAAGAATTCTTGTTTCTCCATTGGTTATATAAAAAAATTCATACAAAAATCTGAGACCATATGCTTACCTTTTAGAGGATTACAATAAAAAAAGAGTTACAGTCACCTGTCATTTATATTTGTCTTCATGCATACATGCATGTGCATGAACACAGATATATTATTTTAATTTTTAAATATAAATCATATTTACATATTTAAAAAGCCATTCATAAGAAAATGCATTCTCGGAACTAAGCAAAATAGGTGGCAATGGACACTCAAGGAATCTGTTTAAATGGAGTTGGGGACAATGAAGCTGTACAGAAGAAAGCATTGTCTTCCAGTAGTGCAGTACTGTAAATTAATACCTGGAACAGCAAGAGAATAATAACCATTCCTTTAATATTTTTACGCATTTCCTCCTAGTAATTTTCTTTACATTCAATAATTGTTTTACAAGAATCAAATGTAATTTGCATTACAAGTTAGCAAGGATTTTGTTACTATGCTAGTGTGCTTTCTTTCATAAGCATCTGTGTGCTGTGAAAAATTTTATTTACTTCACTCATGATAAAATGTGCACAGGCTTCTTGTCCTCTCTGTGTTGCAGTAAGGGCATGGACTCCGTGGATGGTGTTCCAGAGACCCTTATTCTCAGTCAGCATAAGTCTTTTATAACTTTTCTAAGTTACATGCGAAGTGCACACGCCTAAACATCTAATTGGATTGGTCGCAATATCCTGTTCACGCGCCCTAAGCTTCATTTGGATTGGGTATGGACTTTTAGTTGTCTTTACTATTTTTGCCTTTGGTATTTACTTATCTTGTTCTCTTTGTTGTTTTTTGTTATTGAGCAAGTGGTGCTCAAGGACATAGCTCAAATTCTTTAATATCAGGCAGCTGTACTACACTCTCTGTACGTACCCATAGAAAGCTGATGCACGCAAAGTCATGTAGCAGGACTTTAAGATTCTGTAGGTCTTCCATAGGCTCTGATCTTTAATCCTTAGCCAAATTTTGTATAAGGCTATGTAATCCACTATATTTTTATTTTGATTCTGAACATTATTGGTAGAACACTGGAAGAACAGGCTGCACAGAGAGGTGGTCAATGCCCCATCCCTGGAAACATTCAAGGTCAAGTTGGACGGCCCTCTGAGCAACCTGATGTCGTTGAAGATGTTCCTACTCGTTGCAGGGGGATTGGACTAGATGATCTTTGAAGGTCCCTTCCAACCCAAACCATTCTATGACTCTATGATTATCAAAATGATCTCTTATTTAAGCAGTACAAATTACTCTGGGGTTTATATTTGGCTACACAGAAACCTGCTAATATAAGCTTCCTATGAACTCTAAACACTAAATTTTCTTCAAGTGTGTTCTTGTTAATACAAATGCAAAGGAAAAAATAAAACCATGATTCCTGTGAAACACTTGGCATTCTGAAACTAAGGCAAAAACGAAGTTTCTTTAAATGTATCTATTTTCCAGGTGATATATTTCATTATAATTTTTGTACTTTCCAGTATTTCTAGCAGGTAAATTTTGAATCCACTGCCAATAAGCCCCATAGGTTTAAGAACATTAGGAATCTACTGTGATTATGTTTTATAGATCAAATTTTTCTCAAAGTATATAGTGAATTTTGTTCTTTAAATTAAAATTGCTAAAGTTCATTATTTGAATATGATTGGGTTCAGGTTTTTTTTTTACACAGAAGTTATAATACACAAAGGTGCTTAGAATGTACATTAAATTAATTTTTCTTTTCTATTTACTTCTGTGTGCATATTTGGCTATGGCAGGACCCAGTCCTGCAAATGTTTGTGTAAGTGGTTACCTTTCTTCATACATGGGTTACCCTGTTATCTTCATTAGGGCTTTTGTGATCTTAAAGCACATATACAGACATGTATCTAACAATACCAGTATCTTAAGGGTTGAACTAGATGATCTTAAGGGTCTTTTCCAATCTAAATGATTCTATGATTCTTACTCTTAATTTCAGCCTATGATTTGAAAACAGGAAACTGGAATGAGACAAAAGTTAACTTTCTGCTACCATAGAGACATTTTATTTAATGTGACAATTAGTGAGAAAAAAAAAGTTTACCTATTAAAATATCTCTGTGATGGTCTAAGCTATCCTCCAGCTCAAATAACAATTAGTTATACTAATCCGTAACCAAGGAATGCTCGGAGCGATCTTTGTTTAAATATCACTTCTGAAAGTTACAATTTGTGACTTCTATTGAAGTTTCCCCAGATTTTCATGGCAAAGAAAGTAATTTCTTACATTAGACTATTTATTTATTGCAAGTTGTAAATAATTGCCCAGGACACACATTCCTAGCACATACATACTGTGCAAGTAATAATTGCAAGTAACAGCAAAGATAGCATATCTGTCATTTATTCATTTACTTGATTTTTATCTTAATTTAGTTGCCCTAAAACATATGTGGAATATGATAAAATAGAAATTATTTTATACCATTTGAACTATCAAAGTATATAATATATTAAATATTATCTCAGCGCTGGGAATAATCTCTAATTAAAATGAGTATCTGTATCTCCTAAACAATTTTTAAAAGACAAAAAATATACGGCAACTGTATAAAATTATTGTTTCTGTGCTTCCCTACAGTTTAAGCAGGAATTGAATTGAAAGCTTCTACCTCCAACTGCTGCAGGATAACCAGAAGAACACAGCAAAAACTGCACCAGGCACTATTGCCTGAATTAGGGAAAATGTAGAAAGAGCAATTGCGTAGAGGTTCTTCTCTGGAACTGAGTATAGATCGCCAATGTCTAACCCAGAACTTTACACTACACGTATCAGGAATCTTTAGGTTTTACTTATGCAGCGAACAAAGTACGCAGTGCAATCTTTTTTATGCAGCGTTATATATGATGCTCTGTTCTGGTGAGGTGCTCAGTGTCTCCTATGAGGTGAAAAAGGTTCTCTTCCCACTGAAATCAGGGATGCAAGGAGGCTGTATACTTTTCAGAATCAGATTTACTGGAAGACTACTCTTTTACTTAAACATTCATGAATACACACACAGACACATACACACATACACACAGAGGAATACACACATACATCATCATCTGGAAAATGTTCTGAATATTCTATTACTATGAAATTTTACTTAGCAATTGATTAAGATAATATCAGCGTACCCCACTGATGCGCATTCATTGTCTTTTAATAGGACTTTTAAAAAATACTATGTAAGATATCTGATTATAGTGAGGACTGTCAAGTCTAGGTTCTACATACTGTAAATGTTTATTTCTGATATTTCATGACACAGAGAATTAATTAAGCTTGCCAGTGTGTTCTCAGCCTGTTCAGTGTGGTTTCAATGTAAATGGAACACAGATTTTTTTTTTTTTTTCAAATTCCTAGCAGTCTAACAATAGAGTTTTGTTTTGTTTTGTTTTTTTTCTGATTTGATACTGTATGATATTGCTGGGGAATTTATCAGTAATTTATTTACTCATTTTCATTATGTATTACATGAGTTAGGAAACGCAGGTGCATTATTCACCTATGAAGTGAAACAAACCAGGGAAGTTCTAGTGACTTCATAATAACTGTAAAAAAAGATGAACAAATAATATTTAATACTTGACTGAAATATTTTTTCTGAGTCTAAATCTTTTCAAATTATTAGGAACTCACCAAGTAAGTATAAACAAATCTGCTAAAATATATTTGTATTAAAAAATGCAAATGCGAAGAAAAGATGAAGGGATAAAAACACTTTAAATATATATGTTTTATAAAATATTTAGGAAAACAATAAAACAATATTTATATTCAGCCATCTCCACACTGTCAGGAGCCAAATTACCACTACCACAAATAGTGACATTTTTTCATTGCAGCAAATGATCATTGTTTATCTCATTTTATCCAGTGACCCACCAGATACTGGCTATCATACTAGCTGTCCAGTAACTAGCATGTGGTAAATATAAATAACGAAGCTGTATCTATTGTGATGGTATTTTTAACACAGAAATCTCTCCTGCTTGAGTACAATTTATAACCAAATGTACAGATAAAACATTAATAAAACAGGAAAATCTATGCTTCTGAACTCATAAAAAAAGATATATTTATATTAAAAATTTCATTATATCCACACATGTTATCAGCTTATTATTTTGTAGAAGTCGAGTCCTGTGACACACATATATTAGCATTTTACAGATGCATGTGAGCAACTTGGCCACCAAAAGGGCAAAAGTGTTGTACATGGATCGCATCCAAGTAACAGAAAGCTGGAAAACAAAGAACAAGAGAAATAGAAAAGACTGTAAATATAGTCCTGATCAATAAATTATATACTGGCAAAAATAAACCCAAGAGAAACACTACTGGAAGTCAATTTTAAAGTCCTTCTTTTGAGAGTTAAAGAAATAGCTTAAAAACATCAAGCATGAAGAGGAAAGATGGAAATACCATGAGATTACTGCTAATGAGGAATTTTGTAAAGTTTAGTTTTAAAGCTTAAAACTGGCCTTAACACTTGTCACTAGCTAAACAGTTCCACCACAGTAATCTCTAAGATTACATTTATTTGCAAAACAAAAGTCGAAAAGCAGCAATAAACTACTTTAGTAGCAATAGCTTAATAAAATAGTCAATATTTAGTCTTAAAATGAACTTCAAAAATTAGACAACTTAAAGAAATGTCGTTCAAAATTTTACCTTCATGTCTATATCTACTGAGTATACTTAGTCACTGAATCATATTATTTCTGAGTCCAAATTATAACAGACTTTCATTGAGTAATAGATATAAGCTGTTCTCACAAGTCCCTTAAAACTCTGACATACTGTACAAATTTTTATTTATTTTTGTACTGTAGTAAAGTATACAAAAAGCGAAACACTCTACACTCACATTGATAGAAACAAAACAAGTCTGGCATTGCAGCACAGTCAGTGTAACCAGCTGGATTTGGACAGAGGATCTAATTCTTTTCTTTGGAACTGCCTTTTCCTCCTTATTCAAGTCAGCTCCCAGCCCACGTTGCTCCAAATATATCTTAAAATTTTTGTCCCTATCTGCCATCTTTATTATGTGACGCTGCTGACACTGTTGCTACTGTGGACATGAGTAATAGCAATACTCTGACAGAAGAACATGATAGTTGCTGTTCTGTCTTTTTCTCATCTCTTTTGTAATGTCAGTGATCCTTATACATGCATTATGTCTCAGCCCTGAAAATATGTAGTACAATACACTATTCCATACCAACAACAGATTCATAGAATCATGGAATAGTTAGGGTTGGAAGGGACCTTCAAAGGTTATGTGGTCCAGCCTTCAAGGAGCAGGGACATCTTCCAGTAGATCAGGTTGCTCAGAGCCCCATTCAAACTGGCCTTGAATGTTTCCAGGGATGGGGCATCTACCAACGAGCTTCTTAGGCTGGAAAGTCTTCAAGCTTAAAATTATTTAGTTTACCCACAAGGTTGACAGATTTCGAACACAAAGATCATCAGAGAAGCTTCCCTTTAGGGAAGAAAAAATTGATACTAGCTGAGGAGCCTAACAACTTGGCTATTAGATAAACCACAAAAAAAAACCCCAAACCTCCTCCTAGCATAAGGAATTTTAACCTGAAGTAGCCTGGTGAAAAGGGCTTAAATCTGTTGTCATTTCTGTCCACTTGTCAGTCTCTTGACTTCTTAGAGATGTCAGATGGCAATGGCTGCAGTAGTTTCACCTCCTGTGAGACAGTCTTGTTGGCTTCCTAGCCCAGCCTAACTTTGAACTATATGTTTTACATTCCTCCTGGTGCTACTCAGTCAACACGTGCTCTGACCTGTGAATATTGGTCACTTGGTACTTTGGGATAGACCATCTACTTTTACAGTTTTTATGCTAGTCAGATGAAAAACTAAATTCATCTCTACATTTTGCAGTACAAATCTAATGTTTAGGTACTTTTTTATTGCCCTTTTAAGTGCATGAAAATAACAGTTTGCTTCAACATTTGGAAACCTTTATTTTTTTCCTCATTTTCATTTCAGGTGAAATGGAAATTTCAGATAATACAAAAAAAAATTAGACAATTCACAAATGCTTTTGATCACTACTCAACAGCTTTTCAGTGACTAAAATGATCTACAAAAGCAAACCAAAACAACAACAACAAAAATAAATAGCCAGTCTTAAAATGATCGTAAGCTGCAATATTCACATACTGAATACTTTTATGGTTGATACTTTGTGGTAAGTCAGTGTTAAATAACTGTAGACTTGAATAGTTCAATCAAATGAGCTTGCACAGACTCCAAGCGTTTATTCTCAATCAAGGTTCAACCTAGGAATCATGGCTACAATATTAACTTCTACATAAGTTTACCTGCTTATCTCTCCTTTACTTGGGAAACTTACTAAAGTAAAATGTTGACCTGCTCTTTCTGTCTTGGTGCTTCATAACAGTTCAAAACTCCCAGCTTTCATCCAGTGCAAATCACTAAACAAAGGAAACAAATCTGTGAAATAGGTGAGTATGTTGAACTTACATATGGTTGGAACCAAAGCAATTCAGTGTTATAACAATGACAATTACATATAAAATTATATGCACTCAGTCAATTTGCTTAAATGGAAACTCTTAATACAGCAATTTGTGAACTAGACCATTATGTCTGTCTTTTTGGTTTCAATTTTAGAAAATTAATTCAAAAAATAGATTGTGTCAGGTATGTTCTTAAGATAATTATTGTAAAATTATGTTTGCTATATTAAGATATAAGTGTATTATAATAAAGATGTGTATGCAAAAAAAATCTTCCTGTCTATAAAATATCCTCAGAAATATTGAACAAATAAATAAAATTCAAGCATTTCTTTCATAATTTTACTATTAGAGCTCAAAGAAGACACATTTGTTGCTACAGAATTAACTGTATGAGAAATCAACTGGAGGCCCAAATGTAATTTGTTTAGAGAATATCATGTGATGGAAGGAAACAAAAGCTTTTAAAGACTGCATATATAACACTATAGTAATTCTTGTCAACAATGGGCTTCCATGTACTTCACTCATTTACAGTTTTCTTTAACAGTCCAATACAAAAAAAAACTGGATATGACTGAGAAATCTCTGATAGAACTATTTTGGAGAACAGAAATATTTAATTTTGTAAATATATTTTAATGAATAAATAATATTCACCATTTCTTACAACTTACTACTGACTTCATCATTGCTATAGACTTTGAAATTCAATCAAGTAATAAAAAAGACTGATTTTTAAAAATATTATTTTATGAGAGACAGAAGTAATTAGGATCACAAGGTAAATGTAAAATCCTCTATTTGAGGAAAAAGATTTAACATGTTCTAATAAGTATAGAAGTCATGTAAACACAGCCTTACACAAACATATGGTGTATCTATGGATCCTTGCTTACACTAGGACAAATCACTTATTTTGTAAGTGAAATAAAAGCTATATCAATACAAAATAAATACATTTAATCTTTTCCCTTAGAAAATCTCCTAAGAGTCCCAAATTAAAATATAAATAAATAAATAATTGAATTTTGCTGGAATACTCCCTGCACTATAGAAGCTGAGTAATCACTTACTACAAATTCACTGCCTTCAAATGGAAAGTTCATTGTCTCAAGTCCTTTGTATCCACACTGCAAACAACTTCAGGTGTCAAGTGTGAAACAATCCTCCCCTCAAAATTTCCCTCACGGAAAAGTCTGTTCTGTAGAAAACATGAAGGATGTGGAGACTGATATAACTGTATATACATTGGTTACACACATAGAAATTATGGTAAACACTCCCTGACTCTTAGAGTCAGATGATTGTGTCCTGACAGCAATAAAAACAAAACAAAAGGAAGAAAAAAAAAGAAGCACACCAAGGTCAGGAAAGCCACATCAATCTCTTCTCTGTCTCATGATTTCCCAGAAAAAAAGAACCCTAGGTAGTGGGCTGACTGGAAAGCATAGCAAGATAGAACCTAATCCTGCTGTGTGATCAGTGAAGCAGGAAGCACAACAAAGCATATCCACACACAGTCAGACATACAGATGAAACATCATCACAAGCTAAACTAAAGTCTGGACAAAAAAAAAAAAATTTTTTTTTTTTTTGTGTGTATTATGGGCATTTGAGTTGGATATATTGCCATGAATTCACATACAGTACCCTTTTCCTAGTTTTTAACACTTCTTCAGTAAATTTGAGTTCCTCAAGTTTTGCTCTTTTAGCGTTCCTTGGGATTTAAGTGGCAGTTTCTGTAGATACACTGCAGGGGAAACAAATGAAAAACCAAAGGAATCAAAATAACAAAAGAAGAACCACCTTATCCTCCCATCCTTTAAAAAAATGCACCTCCCCTGAAAAAAAAAAAAAACAAAAAAAACCCTCAAAACTGAGCTTTATCTTTTGTCTTCGCCCAGATTCCAGAAACACATAAGGCTGGTCAAATGATCATGATCAAGGGGAAGAAAACTGTTTAAAACTTGTAGTCTCTATGAAACAACAGGAGGGGAAAATATCCTCTCTCTTAACAAAACAAATACTATAATAAATTCTAGAAAAGCAAGGAAAAAAGAGTTTGTGTTTTCTAATTAAAAATTAAATGGGTATCTGAAACTTTCATCCAACTTCTACAACCTGCTGCCTTGACATGATTTTTCATCTACAAGAAATCACAAATTAATGCTGTCATTTTGGTGGCTTTGGGTGGGGGGTTGTTTTTTTTTCCCTTAGGGACACTATACCTGCCATATAGTGGCAATCTTATTTTATCCTTCCTTTTTAAGTACTTTCTCACCTATTACGATTGTAGAACTACACCCAAAGATAAGAATCGAGGCTCAGAGACTCAATAAATAGCGATAAAAATTAATCTTAAATGTATGTTTTTTTAAAGTCAATTCCATAAGGCTTTTTCAAACGCATGATTCATAATTGACTACCTGGGACTGTTAATGCTTACGATTACTACATAAGTAGCTAGCATTGCACTTTGTTCTAATATTCTTCATTCTGTTTCTGTTAATCAAGTTTTCAAGAATCTCATTCCTCCTGTATGACATTTTTATTTCCTTCTGTATAAAACCTCCCAACTCTGTGTTACTAGCAGATTTCCTTAGTGCATCCCTTATTTTTTTTGTGCAGAAGACGACTGGTGAAAACATTCAGTGAAATTATTCACACACGTTCCCAAAGCTGCATGAATATCCCCTTCCCTCTGTGAATCCACAAAAGTGGCATTCCTTCTTCTGCAATAATTTTATCCCTAAAATCAATCTGATTAGTCTGGAGGAAATTATATATTGACTAAAATGCAAAAACAGCTGCCTCCACGGGAAGACATCACTGGCCTTCATATGTGCATGACATACTATTTCTTCTCTTCCTGTGCTCAGTCAGTCAGATAATTCTTCATTCTGGATACCAGGAGCTAAAACTGTTCTGTTAAAATCTTTTTTCTTCCTAATAAGTTAGATATTTAACTACAATTCCACATAATAAGGATCCCAATAGTGCTGTTGTAAATCTTTATTACCATTCAGTTGCATGCAGTATTGATTAATACAGAATCCGTTTTGTTCATGTGGCTGAGCAATACATTTGAAAAATAACTTTTACAAAATTTCTAACTGTCTTAAACAATAAAAGCTTATTTAGACTATCATGTCTGTACTCTGAGTTTCTTTAGTGAAGGGTAAATTCAGATATGATAGACCTGTAATTTCTAAAACCCCTAACAAGGTAGAACTGGTTGCACAGAATCCAGTGTAGCGATCCAAATTTAAACTACCTATAAAACTGACTGACTGATGTAAATTTAATATAGGATTTCCTCCACATGAATGGTTTTAACTCTTCAACAATTCTTTCCACTAAATTAGAATCAATGAAAAAAAAACCAACGTGGTTTATTTATTTTTCACCATAACAGACTTTGGGTGGGGGAAAAAAAAAAAAAAA
>WHYT01013259.1:0-13405 GCA_009806455.1 Tetrax tetrax
ATGACACCAAGTTGGGTGGTGGTATTGATCTGCCTGAGGGTAGGGAGGCCCTTCAGAGGGATCTGGATAGACTGGATCGCTGGGCTGAGCTGAATGGGATGAGGTTCAACAAGGCCAAGTGTCGGGTCCTACACTTTGGCCACAATAACCCCAAGCAGCGCTATAGGCTCGAAGCTGAGTGGCTGGAGGACTGTGAAGAGGAAAGGGACCTGGGGGTGTTGGTTGATGCTCAGCTGAACATGAGCCGACAGTGTGCCCAGGTGACCAAGAGGGCCAACGGCATCCTGGCCTGCATTAGAAACAGTGTGGCCAGCAGGAGCAGGGAGGTAATCATCCCCCTGTATTCGGCGCTGGTGAGACCGCACCTCGAGTATTGTGTTCAGTTTTGGGCCCCTCACTACAAGAAAGACATTGAAGCCCTGGAACGTGTCCAGAGAAGGGCAACAAAGCTGGTGAGGGGTCTGGAGCACAAGTCTTATGAGGAGCGGCTGAGGGAGTTGGGATTGTTTAGTCTAGAGAAGAGGAGGCTCAGGGGAGACCTTATAGCTCTCTATAACTTCCTGAAGGCAGGTTGTGATGAGCAGGGGTTTGGCCTCTTCTACCAGGCAACAAGCAGGACCCGAGGTAATGGCCACAAGTTGTACCAGAGGAGGTTTAGGTTGGACGTGAGGAAAAACTTTTTCTCCCAAAGAGTGGTCAGGCACTGGAATGGCCTGCCCAGGGAGGTGGTGGAGTTGCCGTCCCTGGCAGTGTTCAAGAGGAGGCTTGATGAGGAGCCACAAGATATGGTCTAGTAGCTGTGGCAGCAATGGTAGTAGGAAGACGGTTGGACTAGATGATCTCATAGGTCCCATCCAACCATGTGATTCTATGATTCTATGATTCTATATCTCTATCTATATAGACAGAGAGATAGATAGAGAACAAGTCTTATGAGGAGCGGCTGAATGAACTGGGATTGTTTAGCCTGGAGAAGAGGAGGCTGAGGGGAGACCTCATTGCTCTCTACAACTACCTGAAAGGAGGTTGTAGGGAGTTGGATGTGGGTCTCTTCTCCCAAGTAACAAGTGATAGGATGAGAGGAAGTGGCCTCAAGTTGCAGGAGGGGAGGTTTATGTTGGATATTAGGAAAAATTTCTTTACTGAAAGAGTGATCAGGCACTGGAACAGGCTGCCCAAGGAAGTGGTGGAGTCACCATCCCTGGAAGTGTTCAAAGAGTGTGTATACATGGCACTCGGACATAGTGGATCTTAGGTTGATGGTTGGATTTGCTGATCTTGGAGGTCTTTTCCAACCTTAAAAATTCTATGATATCTATCTATCTCAATCTCAATCTCAATATCTATATCTACATATATATCTATTTCCACATACACAGAAAAATAGAAATATACTTGTGTGAAAGGGACAGAAAGACAATATTTAACCCTGGATTTGAAATTAAATCATGTATCAAGGGCTATGCTTCCCCCATGCAATGTCACGGTGGGATACTTACCTGGGGCATTCTTGCAGGGACTCAAGCCTCCTGCAACTTAGAAATGCTCAGAGGGAGGTTGCGTGCCCAATCTGTCCCTATAGTCACAGGCATGTCCATGAAGGTGAGTTACATAGTGTAGCTTGCTGGTTACCTGCACCTAAAATGTATGTTGTACATAGGTCAATAAGTACCCCAGAAGGAAGAAGGGATGTATGCTTTATGGCTAACTTTCCTGTCCTTATGGCAAACAGTATTTCCAGCTTAAAATACAGCTTTGAATTTCTTTTGGGAAGAGGAAGGTTTTTGTTCTTCAGAAGAAGAGCTGACTGGAAAACAGTTTAGTTTGCATTTTTTTTTGAGAAAAAACCCGACATTTTCATCAGGCACCAGGACAACACTAACCTCTTCCCATTTTTTGTGACTGGTAGGGAAAGCATATTTTGTGAAACAGACTAACCGCATGTTTTGATGCTCATGAGACCCAGGACACTGAATGCACCCGGTGAAAACAGTGGGTGAGAAGGCCAGGTGCCAGACTACCGAGAGTAGGGCAAGGAAAGCACTTTTCCCTCCTGTAGCAAAATCAGTGGACTTTACAAAGCGTACCATCTGCTTTCCTCCATTGTGTGGGACTCACCTCTGGGGCTGCTCACTGGATGCAACACGGGATGTTTGGGGAGGAAAAGTGTTGCAATGACGGTTACGAAAAGCAAAGGAAGGGCAAAGATCAGGCATCTGCCTGCTTTGGCTAGTCCACTCTGCCATTAGGAAGCGGTCCCTGCTTCCCACATTTACAGCAGAGCACTCCCCCAGTGTAAAACAAGCCAGGGGACGCAATCTCCAGCCCAGCTCACAGGATCAGCTCACCAGCCAGCGCTGCTGTATGAAGATAAAGTGTCATGAGGAGATTGTATGAGAAATACTAATTCTCTCTAACGGTTGGGAGCAGAGACATGAGCATCAGTTTGATTTGATTCATTTTCTCCAGTAGTGAAGCAGGTCATCTTGGATCTGCTCCAGATAGCTTATTCTTGGCTTGTAATAGAGTGAATAAATACCACTCCTCGTTTGTAAGGCTGGGTCCAAGTAGGTGACTTTTCCCTGGAGAAGATCTGTCAACCCGTCTTCAGCTCTACCATGTTCCTATGATTAGGCTGAGTGCATTATATAGTAGTAACCCTCTTCAGTGCTTTGAAAATCTATATTAGATCCAGAGAACAGGGACTGGGGTGACAGTATGGATGGACGGACAGCCTGACTCTGGTGACAGCAGCAGCATCAACAACAGTGACAGGATATCACCTCTTGGCAAAGGCTGCAGCAGGCCAAAACCAAGGAAGCTTAAAAACCATGTCCCTGGAGGTTGCTGTTGCAGCTCGAGTCCTTATGTCTGTAGCCAGGGGCCATGTAACCAAGCTGTGGGAGCGATCACGCCCTGAGGGAGCTGCTGCTCACCTGCTTACCCAGGGCAGCTGCTCCCTTACTCTTGCACTGGGGCTGCCTCTGCCTCCAAATGTCGCCCCTGCGTAAATGACCACAGAGACCGTACTTGTACCTATGTATTTTGCTGCTAAACTTTCCATGGGTAAAGCAGGAGAGCTCCTCCTGCGGTGATGTAGCGGTGCAGGTAGAAAAAAGTCCTCGTGCTGGAGGTTATTTTTTTGTGGTTAAAAACTCCTAAGCTGCTGTTGGATGGAGGGATGCTATGCTGGTTTCAGCTGGGATGGAGCTAATTTTCTTTCCAGTAGCTGCTGTATTTTGGATTTAGTATGGGACTTGGTACGTGAAGAACTAAGATAATACACTGATAACACCTGGGGGGGGGAGGGTGAGCAAGAAGTTGCGTGGTACTTAGTTACTGGCTAGAGTTAAACCACAACAGATGTACAGCAACAACACTGCTATATCACTGCTCCGGCTTAACTGTGTCGGCCACAGGAAAAGTACATCACACCTCCTGCACAACCATTAGCCATGCTGGTGAAGCTTTCACATGCCAGGCACTGGGGAAAAACTGTGAAGGACCCTAATTGCAGAGCTGTCAGACCCCCTGTGTGACCACCATGTGCTTGCATTGCCTGGGCTGGGGCCAAGCAAAGCCAAGAGGAGAAAGCTGCTGCCACTGCTCATGGCTGCATGAACTCCACCGTCTGCCGCCTGTCACCATGGCAAGTGCAGCTGCAGCAGTCGCGTTCTCACTTTAATTAGAGCCTCTCATGCACGTACTCCTGGGAGAGTAGATGCAAAGCTGATTACATTTCAAAATTAGCCCAGTGGAGAAGGAGGGGGCACTTCATTTCTTCTTTCATAATTTGTTCCCTTCCTGTTAACATGAAACCAAAAAGAAAAAGAAAAAAGTAAGGTACAAACAATAACCAAAATGAACAAACCTAAAATCAGTCCTTTGCTTTCAAAACAGAATTCTGCACCACAAATGGAAAAAAAAAAGCTACCAAATGCCCAAGGCTGCAGGTGAAGGTCCTGGCTCTGTGAGAGGGAGGAACGGCTCACATCACTTGTGCGGTGACAGCAGTGCGAAGCTGCAGCACCTTTGCAGCTGGAGTAACACTCTGGCTATTGTGTTTTACGAGGCAAGGAAGCACTTCCCAGGAGGTCAAAGCCCACGTTGTGGCTTCTGGCTGGAAAGCTGTGTTCTTTTTGGTATTAGCTATAACCAAGAGAGATCAGGGTAAGGTATGGAAGCCGTTACACGGGCCCATGTGGCTACCTCAAAAAAAAAAGGCGTTTCTGACTGTCTTTTTTTCAGACGCTCCAGGATAGACATGCTGACCTCTACAGTTTCCAAGTGCAGCCAAATTGCTCTGGGCTGTTGAGTGTCGCATTATCCAACTTTTCAAAGAAAGGGAAAAATCTTTAGAAAATACAGAGCTTTCCTCAAATTCCTTTTATCCTTCTACAAGACTGGTGGAGATTTCCTCTATAATTAAGAGAGAAGTGTCTACCTCTTTCCAGTATCTGTACTGCCTGACAAAAGCCAAAGACACCTCTGTTGGAAATAGTTAAGTGGAGCAATTTGCACATCCAAGAGTGGGCAGGAGCCAAACTGCTGCTGTGGTGGTCTCCTGAGGGTGCAGCATTTTCTTTGAGAGCCCTTCAAGGACTCTTGGTAGCCCTCTGGGGCAGAGCTTGAAAGCACCTCACAGCCAGCCCAGATGATGTCCTCCAGCCTCAAAGCAAAGCCTGTGACCATCTCGTTTCCCTAATGAGAAAACGCTCTCCAGGAAAATGTCTGATCTCACCATGGGGATTAATACCCATCATGTAGACCTTGCTACAAAGGATGAAGAGTTCTGTATGGGCCAGGGATGGGTGAACTTGTAATAAGAAACCCTGGTTCTTTGAGCAAGTGCCTTCGATCTGCTTTTGATTGCTCAGCCAGGAGGTCCAGTCACTGGAGTGCTGGAGCCTGGACATTTGCAGCCCTTCAGGAAACTTCAAGGGCTGAGAATCGATGCGCTGACCACTTGTGCTTGCCCAGTAACAGCAGGCTCCTTTCTCATATCTCTTCTTGTCTGCCTTCAAGATTATGGCACAATGAAAGCTGCAGTGAATCTATCTAACAGAGCTTAGTCGGCAAACAGGGCAGGCTGGGGAGGTCCGGCTGGTCCCCAGCACATCACGTGATATTGACGTCCAGTTTTAATTATTTTTAATCTGCAAGAGCAAGCGTATCTAGTTTAATGACGTAAAAAGCCTCTGAATTATGTGTACAAACTGAATAGGTACCAAAAGGAATTCCTGCTGGGCTTTTACATGAAAGCTTTCTGCTGCTCATTGCTAAAGGCAATCAGCTCTCCATCTTTGCAGGACTTGCAACCTCAAGGCTCAGAAAAAAAAATCTTAGCCATATTTTTGTTCTTAAAAGAGTTTGTTACTGAAATCCAGTATCTTGCTTCTTACCTTTTACCAACAAAAGTCTATGGTTTCGGACCACAGCTGGTAGCCCCTGTATGTCTCTGGGCTCAGTCCCTTTCTTCTTTCTTTTGTGTAGGTGTTTCTTCCAGTTTAGCAGCTTCATCAAATAAATAGATGGCTGTTATCATTATGGTCCATGCTTAGTTAAATGTTACTAACCATATTAAAGGATTGCTATAGAACAAAATGCCCCCTGAGTGAAAATACAGCAGTTAAATGTGGAAAGCAGGAGTCTCTCTGCACAGTCAAAACACAATTTAAAGCAGTCAGGTTTTAGAAGTGCTTGGGTTGGGCAAATGTAATGTATATTTTTGTTATCAAGATACATGTAGATCAATATTGCTCTTTGAAATCACATGAGGTCTCTGCTGGAAGACAGCCGTAATGAAAATTACTCTGTCTAGGGTTTCACATTGGGCTTTGTTTGCTCTCTAAGCGAGGAAGAGGTTAAAGAAATTCTGATGCTGAGGGTACTGGGCTGCCTCTGGAAGTCCTTCAGCCTTTCTTCGGTGTTTGCTGGCCCAGGGATATAAGGCAATGGAAGTCGGGCATAGCATTTTCTTCAGGTCCTGCTAAGTCTCAAGACACGAGATTATAAGGTCAAGAATGTTACTGAGCCCTAAAAGTAGATTGGTTTTGAAAATAACATTTATTAATTATGATTTTCTTGTCTCCTTGGGATGCTTACACTTGGATTCATGGTACTATGATATCAACTTTTCAGAAAGAAAACAATGGAAGGAAGTGTTTAACAGTGCTTTAACACTGCAAACTTTTAAGATCTTTTATTTTCAGGAGAGGGAAGGCTTCTTCTGACAGATGTGTATGGTTTGCAAAAATCTAGTAGGAACATGTGGATATGTGAAAAAAACCATGCCATTTCCAACTGTTAATGTCCCATCTGCCTCCCTAAGACTCCAGGCCCTCTGCAGTTTCTTATCTTGTCTCAGTCTTGATGTGGCTTTTTACATTATTGCCTCTGCAGGGATGAAAACAAGCCCCACAGATAAATAACTGCTTGTACCACAGAAGTGCAGCTTCTGGACCAGCTTCCCCATCTGTACCTTGGGCCAAGGGCCAGGTGCTGGGAGATGGGACACTTCCCCGAAGGACTTTGGTTTATTGGTTTTCAATCCCTCTGCAAGCAAGCGGTTGCAGAATTTCCTTGCCGTGGTGATGCACACATTGTCACATAACGTGAAGGATGGTTAATAACTTCCTAACTGCATTTTTTAGGGAAGTGCATCTGTTTTCGCAATGCCTGCTAACAAGCTGTAGAGGAGTAGCACAGAAATCTGCATCCCCCTGCTCCTATGGAGCCTAGCAAATGCTATTCAGAGCAGTTTGTTTTAATTTTAGTGGAGAGAATTGCTTTAAAAGCTTATACTCTCTATAGTATTATGAAACGTATGCCCCGAAAGGCATGTTATTTAATCTGTTTTTCTTGTTTGTGTAGAATTTAAAGCAAAAGGAAAAAAAAAAAAAAGGAAAAGAGGAAATGCGAAGGTTTTCTACTGTCCTCTCCTCAGGAGCTTTTTGAGAATGGTTGAGACATGAAAGCAAGGGAAACACAGCATTGTCGCTGCAGTAGAGATGGTAAAGGGGGGGGCATGCACTTTGAACAAGCCAGGATGATATATGACACTGGGGAGCTGAGCTCTGCCCAGCTCCGCATGTGAAAGGCAAATTTGTGCTGCCACTTGATGCAACAGCAAAGGGGTCGAGCATTTTGGCGTTTCACAAGCCCTCCAGCCATTTCAGGGTATGGCAACAATCTCGCAGGGAACTTGCTGTTTGGCGCCATCGACAGCAGCAGTGCGGGTAGAGCTGGTTCTCCTCACACCTGACTGATGGGCTCAGTCCAAAACCTCAACTCGAAAGTTCTGAATCTTGGAAAAAAAATCTACTTTTTAAACCCAAACTACAGCACAGGATTGTTTCTATTCCTAACCTAGCTCAATGAGCCCTTTCTGTACCAATTCATGAAAACAAATCCAGGGCAATTTCTGCCAGAGAGAAAGGCTCATTTTGGGAGGGGCAGGTGCTGGCATACAGAAAGCACAGCTTCCTTTCTTGGTTCAGCTGCAGGCTTTCTGCGGGGCGTGCGGCTTCTGGCCTGATCCTGCACACCTCCCACAGGCTGAACCGAAATGGTCACATTTGCGTGGGGCTCTGGGGAGCACCCTCAGCCCCTGCAGTCACACAGCTGCTGAAACATTGCCTGGGTAATGTTTTAGGGTTTAAAAATACTTTGTTGTCAGGAAGGGCAGCTCCATTTTCCCACCTTTCACCAGCAAAAAGACAGTGATTCCCAGAACGGCTCCAATTGGGACCCTGAGTGACTCCTGGTGCTGAGGCAGCCCTGCCAGGGGGGAGCAGGGTCACTGCTCTCGCTGGAGGGTGATGGGCACAGGCTGCAGAGCGGGCAGCTGGGTGGATGCTACAGGGAAGCCAAATCCCTTGGAAAGCTTCTGAAATACTGGGAGCAACAGATGGGGTGAATTTTCCTCTTTGTCCTCACCGTGCTCTCCACTAGACTTTTTCCGAAGGCAGAATGTAGAATTTCTCACAGTCCATATTGATACCAAGAATGTATCTGTTTGCTGTCTCTAGATGCACTCAATCCCTCTAGCAATCTTTATAGCTAGATGAAGATTAATTAAGTCTGGATGTGAAAAGAAAACACATTAAAGACTGAAAGAGTTGGGGTTGTTCAGTCTGGAGAGGAGAAGGCTCTGAGAAGACCTCATTGCAACCTTTCAGGACTTAAAGGGGGCTTATAGGAAAGACGTGAGCAGACTTTTTAGCAGGGCCTCTTGTGATAGGACAAGGGGTAATAGTTTTAAATAGAAGGAGGTAGATTCAGACTGGATATAAGGAAAATAATTTTTACAATGAGAGTGGTGAAACACTGGAACAGGTTGTCCAGAGGGGTGGTGGTTGCTCCATCCCTGGAAACATTCAAGGCCAGGTTGGACGGGGCTCTGAGCAACCTGATCTGGTTGAAGATGTCCCTGTTTCTTGCAGGGGTGTTGGACTAGATGACTTTCCAACCCAAACTGTTCTATGATTCTATGATTCAGGAAAGAAAATACAATAAAGCTTTGTTGGTGGAGGTCTTTTTCCAAGGTGAGATTGGGAGGATGTGGAGATGAAGGGAGGTGAAGAGGGAAATGGGTGTATGCAGTTTCTGGAAAAATACAGGGAAAAAAACCCATGCCATCATCAGTCTCTTCAGTAGTCGACTCTTTGCCAAGGCATGACCTAAGACTCCAGGGCAGGACTAACTTGGCTGAAGTTCAGGGGACCAGCAGATTCCCCACTGCTAGGGTTGTCTTCATCGAAAGCAAGTAGTTCTCGACCTTGAAAAAACACAGAAAAATGAGATCCCGAGCTTCTGCTGACTCCCAGACCTTTGTGGCAAGTTCACGGTGGCGCAAGCCGACACGAATCCAGGCTCTCAGACATTGTTGATCACTGTACGGCTTTGCCTCAGGTGCAGAGCAGACGTCCTCCCAGGTTTCCTAACAGGAGTTGTGCTTTTGCACCAGGACAGCCTGGTGCATCCCCTGCCCTTCCAGGCCCCTCGAAGTCCCTCCACATCTCAGGTTGCTAGTTGCCTGGAAAAAAAACAATACACATGATACTCAGCTGGTGTAGATGGTTTTTCTGAGGCACTGCAGGTTCAACAGAAGGTGAGGAAAGAGGCTTCTCAGTCTGGATGTGGGAGTCTCACTGCCCCTTGCACTGCAGCTGCCCAGAGCGGGTGCAGACCCTGCCCTTTCCCCAGGAAGGAAATTTTTTTGGTGAGTTTTCTCCAAGGCTGTGCACCTCCTCTGCTCTTACGGCTCCAGTGGCTTTACAGGAGGCAAAGACAAGTGTCTTTACCTCCCTCCCGCAGCCCTGGAGCTGTGTCTGGCTCCCCACAGGGTGAGAGCACTTCCCAGCACATCCTGGCATCCCACCCTCCTGACAAGGGGAATTCCTGGCTGTATTGTGTCACTGGCATACTGTAAAAAAAAAAAAAAAAAGAAAAAAAAATCAGTGTTTCCCACAGATTTCCCTGGCTGCATGACGTAGTTGTGATCAAAATACCCAAGGCAGCGTTTTCAGAGCTTCCAGTAAGTGCGTAGGCTAATTAAAGGACTTTTCTTGGCACAAAGGATCCTCCTCTGGCGGTGGCTGAAGGAAATAGGACAAACCCAGACATCAGGAGGGGCAGCACTTCAGCTCGAGCCTCCCAAATCCTTTGTTGCTTGTCACTCGGATGATCCGCCTGCGCAAGTGACCATACTCTGAAAAACCCTTCTCAAAATTACTGGCAGGAAAATACCTCTTTAATCAGGCGATGCTGGCCTTTGTCATGCTGCTAGGGCATCCCCAAATAGTGGTGTGGCCCAGGGGGATGTGAGATGTCTTAGAGCAATGGCAGCACTGGTGAGGGAATACAAAAAAGATCCCAAATTTTAGTAAATATTTCCCCAGAGATGCAGAGTTCTGCCCAGAGGGACAGGAATTTCCCTATGGAGCAAGGCTTGGACTACAGCTTCCTACCATGAGAGGAGAGAATAAAACAGGGCCCTAATCTTTTGACGGCATGAGGAAGGACCCACTTCTCAGGCAGAGGTTTTCCTTCAGTATCTGAGTCTGAGAACAGACCCAAAACAAAACAAAAAAGGGAAAAACAAGGGAATGGCAGGGCTTAAAAGCAATATTTGGGGTAGACTGCCTTGCAGTCCTGCACAGCCATGTTCTGGGTTCTTGATCTACATCCTGGGTGTTTTATGGTCGGTAACTCTAGAAGTACCTTAGCTAGAAATAATAATAATTTAAAAAATGAATAAAAATCAGCTAGCGCCTTCCTAAATAAATACAACAAATGAAATTATGGGAAAGAGAAAGTACTTGATTTTAATTGATCGTTGATTTTTTTTTAGGGAAACAAGTGCTTTAAAAACTTGATGGTCTTCTACTGACTAGATGAACAAATGAAAAGGAAACCTGGCTTGTTTCTAGACAAATAGGCTGTGTTGCCAAATTAATAAACACGTTTGAGGAGAATCAAATTAAAGTGTTGGTAGTTTAATAACAAAAATCACACAACTTATAATAAGTTTTGAAAGAAACCTGTGGCATGCCCTGGAGTGAAGGCAGCCTGTAGAGTAACAGGAAAATAAAGAACTGAGATTTTCCCCAGCTATCTTTATCTTCAGCTGTGTTGCCTGAGCAACATCCCTTCTTGGGTTGGTGGAAAGAGACTGATGGTTGTGGAAATAGGATGAAAGCAGGGGTGTAAGAAGGGGTGGGGTGAATGGCTCCACAGATGCAGAGAGTGGACACTGAATGTAAAACCTCCAATTTTAGGGTAGTCTCAGTCTGTGTGTCCAGTCCAGCCTTTCTTTTTTTTCTTTTTTTTTAATTTGTACCAAATCCCAAGATGATGGTGAGTAGCAGGTCCAAGATCTGCTTTGATACCAACCTTGTCAGCTTCTTGGAGCAAGCATGTGTGGAAGAAACAAGAAGCAGCCATCACAGATGCTTACCAGAGGGGAACTTCTGGCTGCAGAGGTGGTTGAGGCTTTTTGGCAGTGGGGTGGGATGCAGCAGGAGAGCTGGGAGAGGTGCTCTGTGCCTGCTGATCTTCATTTCAGGATTTGAATGGGTACTGTCGGCCAGTTTTCCTCCCGGGCCAGAAGCTGAAACAAGCAGGGAGCCTCTGTTCTAGTAGTCTGATAGATGATCAAATCAGTCTGTAATTCTCACACGGCCTTTGAGGCAATTTGCTCCGGCCTGTGAATACAAGATACAGCCGTGCTTGGTGCCAAAATGAGATGTCAAGTTGCTCTGCCCTTCTAAGTGAGATGAGAGATACGCCTCGGACATTATTGCATTCATCTTGGAGGCCTGCCTGCAAATCCCCTGGGTTTTCCTGCGAGGGAATAAACCTGATGGCTGTGTGCTGAGCAGTCTCGAACACAGGCATGCCCAGCTCCTCTGCAGGTACATCAGGATTTTATCTGCACACTGGGAATTTGCATTGGGAAGCTGGTAGCTGCCTCCGCATGGGCGACCTCACGTCTCTGCCAGCAGCCCAGCGAGCCTGGGGCAGCATCTGTGGCACAAGTACATCATGTACCCTGCCAGGTCCTGCTGCACCCTGCTGCATCCTGCCACATCCCGGTGCCCTGTCACCAAAACAGAGCTCGTTTACTCTTTCCAGTTGTGCTCGTCCGGGGCAAAGATGCTGTCTTCCCGACCAGCCCTCCCTGACTCTTATAGAGATGGTACCTAGATGTAAGTGGTGTGGTTTTTACATGTGGTTTTACACTGAGGGTTGTAGAATACTGGACCAGGTTGCCCAGGGAGGTGGTGGATGCCCCATCCCTGGAAACGTTCAAGGCCAGGCTGGATGAGGCTCTGAGCAACCTGATCTGGTTGGAGATGTCCCTGCTCCTTGCAGGGGGGTTTGACTAGATGACCTTTAAAGGTCCCTTCCAACCCTAACCATTCTCTGATTCTCTGATTCTCTGATTCTATGGTTTATTAAGTTTATGCACTTTGATTGAATATATGCCACTGAGGTAATTCAGGCCAAGGAGATGGCGCGCTCCCCAGCCCGTCTTTAAGCACATCTCCGCTGTGGTTGCAAAGGACTGGAGAGAGAGATGCTGGATGCCAACATGTATGGAGCCACATGTGTTATCAAGGAGAGGAAAAGAAAGAAAACACCTTACTAAAACTAGCTTACTAAAACTAAGCTGCTTACTAAAACTAAGCAGCTTTTTTAATGCTAGCCCTGCACTGCCTGGGAAAATCTCTAGAAAAGACCAATCCAGCATCGGAAACTGTGAATCACAGAAGGGAGGGAGTGGACAAGTTTGCCTTTGTTGGATCGTTTGTTTTGGAGGTTCATCATGGCCTGACACACATGAGCCCCTGCTGTGCCTAGGCACCACCCGGTCCCCGATGCACTCAGTGCCTTCAGGGTGGGGACAGCTTTCCCAGAAACCCACCCCCTTGAAAACTGGGGGGAGGAGAAGTAGTAATTAGGTATAAGGTTAGGCAGCAGGGTGTCTGCTTTTTTGAGAGGCAGGAAGAAGAATTTTCAATATAGTAGTAGTGCTTTTTGAGATTAATAGTTGTTTAAAAATATCCCGACCTTTTAAAATGTCTTCATAAACCTGTCTCAAATGGGTTTCTTAAAGCTGTAGGAAATAAAATATTCCAGATTTTCCTTCACACTTTCTTTTTCAGTTTTGCAAGGAGCAAAATGCGGTTCTCCCACTTGGAGATTAAGATGAGCTTTCCTCTCAAGACAAAGCTTATAGGTTTAAAATCTCCTTGTTTTCAGTGCCCTGGCAGCCAAGAGGGCAGACCACATCCTGGGGTGCATCAAACACAGCATAGCCAGCCAGTCAAAAGAGGTGATTACCCTGCTGTATTCAGTGTTGGCATGGCCTCATCCTCAGTACTGTTGCAGTTCTGGGGCCCACAATTTCAGAAGGATGTGAAAGTCTTTGAATGCGTCCAGAGGAGGGCAACAAAGCTGGTGAAAGGGCCAGAAAGCATGGCCTATAAGGAGTGACAGAAGACTCTGTGTCTAGTTTGGAGTAAAGGAGGCTGAGGGGTGACCTCATTGCTCTCTATGCCTTCCTGAGGAGGGGAAGTGGAGAGGGAGGTGCTGATCTCTTCTCCCTGGGATCCAGTGACAGGATGCATAGGAACGGCTCAAAGCTGCACCAGGGGAGGTTTAGACTGGACATTAGGAAGCATTTCTGTACCAGGAGGGTGGTCAAACACTGGACCAAGCTTCCTAGAGAGGTTGTTGATGCCCCAAAGCCTGTCAGTGTTTAAGAGGTATTTGGACAATGCCCTTGACAACATGCTTTACCTTCTGGACAGCTCTGAATTGGTCAGGCAGTTGGACTAGATGGTCATTGTAGATCCCTTCCAACTGGAACATTCCATTCTATTCTATTGTATTCTAT
>WHYT01013259.1:13464-33109 GCA_009806455.1 Tetrax tetrax
GCAGAAGCACTTTCTATTCACAGCCAGCGTTGGTAACAAGTGACTGAAAGGCCAGTGCTGGTGAGCAGAGACAGTTTCAAGCATCATGTAGGTCCCTGGCCCTGCTCCTGCCATAGCCATTCCTCCATGGCTCCAGGCATGCTTCAACTGCTGCAGTACAAAATACCGAAGTATTTATACAAAGACGTACAGATGTCAGTGCATGGGCAAGTCATTATGAAGAGGAAAGCAGCTCTGATGTTAATGTTCAACATTGCAATGCTACCAGTGAGATGAGAGCTATTGAAGATATTTAAAGGAATTTCCTTTTTCCCCTCCCTTTTTTTCTTCTTCTTTTCTCTCCCATTTCCCCCCACTCCCCAGCAGTTTCTCTGGAGTGAGTCATAGGGCAATAGAAAGACAAAGACTTGCAGAGTTAAAATGCAACGGGCTTGCTGGGGAAACAGAGGGATACAAGGGCTTTGTTAGATTGCAAGCAGTTGATTAAAAAAAAAAGTACACACTGTGGTAATACAGCCACTTATATTTCTTCTTGTTTTTTTTCCTGCTCCCCACAAGAAACAGAAAATATAAATTGCTTCTCTCTTCAGATAACACTAAATTACCTCTAAGAAGTGTTCAAGAGCCTATTAAACCTGAAGAAGTCTCCTTCTGCTTGCTTTGAAAAAGAAAAGTTTGCTCCTCTTCAAAACCCAGCCAGCAGGATCCAACGGCTCCTGAGAGCAGAGCTGCCCCTGGTCTTGCCCGGTCGGAGGCAGTGACCTCTGGGCTGGGCTGGAGGTGCCAACTGTGGACCTGTCCTTGAGGATGGATAAGGATGATGCGCTGAATAGGTACCCCCAGCACAAAGCTGCCAGGTGGGAGAAACCTCATACTCAGAGAGCCATGGTGGAGGAGGGAAGGGGACAGGCTGAATTTTAATCTTTTTTAAAGCAGCATTTG
The DNA here is from genome assembly GCA_009806455.1 of Tetrax tetrax. Classification (NCBI taxonomy): domain Eukaryota; kingdom Metazoa; phylum Chordata; class Aves; order Otidiformes; family Otididae; genus Tetrax; species Tetrax tetrax. Next base: position 14,407 of record WHYT01013259.1, read on the forward strand.
CCTCCACCCCATGGTGCCAGGGAATGGAAAATGCTGGTGGTGCACCTATGTCTGTAAAATTATTCACGAGGCAAAGCACCTCCTGGCATACACAGCCTTAGGAGGACTCGTGTCCCAGAGCTGTGCCTTGTCTGCTGCCCTCATGCTTACAAAAATGTGATATTTTTTATTTTATTTTTATAATAGACCTTCAGGACAAGCTTCAAAGTTCAGACAACTTCAGATGAACTGCAGCTTTTGGTACCTTCTTTGATCATGACCATTTCCACAGGCACCCAGGGGAGAGGAGTCTTTTCCTGCAATGCCTCCCGTGCTGCCATTGTTTGCCCTTGGTTTCCAGATGACACCAACCCAAACTTTCTATTTCCATCATCTTACGTGGAGCTGAAGATTGAATCTCATTCAGCTGTAACAGTTTTATTGAGTTCTTGGAGGTTTAGCAAAACAAACCAGCTAAGAAGTTAATTGTGTCTGCAGAATGACAGGGATCTTACAAACTGCAAACACCCAGCCCACTCGGGATAAAATTGGTTCAAGCAGCTCTAACAGTACACATGGTGATTGAAAGAGTTTGCCGGAAATACGGGTTTTTAGTAAATATAACCCCACATTTTCAGCAGCAATTTGATTTTTAAGAAAAGAGCTTTCCATTTTCAGGTTTTCATGGTAAAAGCTCAATATCCCCCTTCTTGCTCCCAAGTTTCAGAGCATTTCTACATAAATAGGACAGGAGCAACGTCAGCTGTCGCTGAACCCCCTTCAGCAGGCAGTTTATCTGGTGTGTGAAGGACATATCTGCCAAGATGCTACTTAAGCCAGACGTGTCTTCACTGTTTTCTTTAACAAAAGGGCCCTGGAGGCCACACTTATCTTTTATTTAGAGACATGTATATGGTGAGCAATATCTCTGTCGTGGTTTGGGTTTCTGAAGGTCCGTGCGGCTCTTCACAGCCTCCACATTTTGGGAAGGAAAGTGGGGAAGGTGGCAGAAAGTTGAGAACTGCATCCACGTAAGCCTCGCCGCAGGGGCAGTTTGGTGCCTTCGTGGACGTAAAATGGGCCGACCAGGAATAAACTGGAGTCTTTAAAATCTACAGCTTCTGGAAAACACAATGAACAAGCACAAGCAACATATCACTGGGAATTTTGGGCCAGGAACTTCTAACTTTAGCTAGAGTAGTGCCATGTTGGGTTTTAGCACCCAAAAGGCTGCGGGGTTGGAATGAGAGGCTCCTCGCTCCAGCTCTGAGTCAGCACTGCCTCTAGAAACCCGCAGCCTGCCCTTGCTTGGGGCAACCACCCAGATAATAAACTGGAGTTAAAGTCCTGGGCCATCTCCCTGCTGAAAGAACCAGGCACTCCATCTGGTCTGAGCAGCTTTTATCCGCCTGGTGCTGGATCTTCATGGACAGTTTTCCCAGTCTCTCAAAAGGCTCTTTCAAGCGCTTTGTGTTTGCTAAGAGATTTATTTCCGTGCATGCATTATACGTGCTGCAGCTACACCAATGACCACACTGAAGTCTTTAATCTGCTCTTAACAAGTTTCTTGTTTAGTTGTACTTCTCAGGAGGCTGCGTCGCAGGCGGGCATTATGCAAGACAAGCTGATGAAACAGGACTTTGAGGGCTGACCTAGCTAAAGTCCTTCCAGCAGCAAAGCTGGCTGCAGGACCTGGCTGTCTTTGCCCACCCTGGCTAGGATGTGCTGAACCTCCTCTTGGAAGGATTTGTGCGGTGCGGCACTTCATGTATCAAGGGAGACATTATTGCACAGAGCAAACAGCCATACTTAAAACCACGTGGAAGCTCCTGCTCAAAATAGAAATAATTCCTTATGCAGGTCTATAGAGAAATCTTCCTTAAATATTAGTCCTTTCTTCAAATTGGTCTTTTTCCATGCAAATAAATAACAGTCCTCCTCGCATAGTTACCGTTTTCAACAGTGGCTTCTAATTCTAGATTTTGGGATTTGGAAGTGGACAGCCCCCCAGGAAACCCCAGGAAGTTTTGAAGACATAAAGCACCAGAGATCCTCTGAATATGTGATGACCGGGTTTCACAGCCCAGGACAGCTGGAAAACACTTATCTCGATCTGCATGTTCAGACTAGAGACATTTTAAAGTCTTTATTATGAACCTCTTAAGTCAAGGTGAAAGTATTTTTTCTGGTTGTTTTTGTTTTTGTTTTTGTTTTTTTTAAGTGGAGATGCTTGGGCTGACAGCTCTGACAGCAGCAAGCATAGCTGCCCGAAAAACCCAAGGCATTTATGGAATGGCGCATATGGAATGGCGCATTTATGGAATTCCTGATGGAGCAGGAAGGGTTTCCCTGCCATGTTATCAGTTGTTTTTATTCCAGGTCACTAACAGTCCAAAGTTGTCCTGGACACTGCAAACAAATGTGCGGTCTCAGTCTAGCGAATGGTGGAGGGTAAAGGAGGGAGTCTGGAGGGTGAAGGGTGGAGTCTCCCCTGTTCTGGCTCCTGCCCTGGTTTATGGCACAGGGAGGATCCCTGGGACTGGTACAGGTACTGGCTAGGGAGCGCTCCTGACCAGGGCACAGTCAGCGTGTTCCTGTTTGCAAAGCAAGCACCAACCTACCTCCACACGAACAAGTACAGCTGCGATGCTTGATGTCAGTCAGGTGTCTGACCCTGCTATCCATGCCATGCTCAGCTCTAGACAATGAACCAAATTCCCTCACGTCCTGGCTCTAATGAGGTTTAAGGTCAGTATGAATAAGCTTGCCAGCAGATGGAGAGGAAGATGTGCAGAAACACTTTGCAAAACCAGCGCAATTGGAAAGCTCTGAAGGTGCCCTCTTCTCTCTACCTCCCTTGGAACTTCTGAATAGCACCTGGCAGCGCATTTCCTTCCACCTCAGCTACACCTGCATAACCCTCTCTCTACTGGCTTCTGCAGCATCTTTAGCTCGTAGCTGCTACCACTCCATCACAGCACATGGCCTGGTGTATCAGCATCATTTTTCAGAACTGCCACATGCAGAAAAGCCCACTGCTGAATTTAGCACTAGCCTGGATAACGCCCAAGGCACTGAGTAGTCTGGCTCAAGAACTAGCTGCTGCAAAAACATGAAGCCTTTTTTTAAAAAAAATATTTCAGATTTTGATGCAGATTTTATGATTAGGACAGGAATTGTCACTCCCAGATGACCTGACCACATGCAGTTCTGACGGAGTTTATTTTAAGCTCAACATCTCCACATACTGCAACCAATATTTGTGCAGAAACCCTTTTGGGTAACACCTGTAATGGATAAACCTCCCCAAATCTTCTGTATCTGGTGTATGCGGGTCAGGTGATCAGCCTACAACGTTTGGGATGTATAAGCCTGGAGTGCAGCCAAATGTGAGCACGACACTGAAAACATGGGCCAAGGCGTAACAAAGCGGCACTGGCTGATTAAGTAGGTAAAACCTGCAGGAGACGTACTGGGAGCAAGCACAGACTGTGGCCCTAGGCGATAGTTGGAGTGAATAAATGATAAGTCAAGGTTCAACGCAAGTTAGTTGAGAAAGTCATATAATGGAAGCAAGAGCAGTCTCTGGTTGAATAATTTGAAAGGTTCTGAGGAAATTTTACCAGCTAAAGTGTGAGCTCCTCCCATCAATGAAGCCTTTAAATCAACAGAGGGTGCCACTGGGTTTGGCCCCAGTGAGAAGTCAGCACTGTCACCAGCTTTCCAGTTCATGAAAAAACACCAAAGATCTTCTAGTGGCCATCTGGGGGTAGGGCCATGGTTCCACAGCCAGCGCAGGAGGGTGACAAACAGCTGCATGACTCTCTGGCACACGGAGCAGTGATGTACAGCTGGAAAATCTTGGAAAAAGTACCGCAGCATTGTTTTGTTCCTGTTTTGACGTTTATATGCCAGGTTCCAGTGCACTGGTGCGTGTGTGAGTTACAATTTCTGAGATTAGAGTGCTAACCTGATAGAAGAGTTTTGGCTGTTTCTCAAAGACCTTTACACATCCAAGACAAATTTACAAATGCATAAATCACAGAGAAGTTAGTTCACATAAATAAGTGTAAGAAATACGGAATGCTGTGATGCTTAATTCACAACTCTCTTCTTCTCAGTCATTAATTTCAGCTGGACTACTTCAGCCAGCAACGTCAAGCAGATGTGCTTGCAGAGTTCAGTGCAAATATTTGAAACAGTGTACAGTGGGCTGTTGTTGGTAATAGACCAAAACTAGGAGTTGCTTTAATTGCCTCGTGGAATCTTTTAATAGACAGTTGCATGCTTTTTGAGGATTGGCCTCATGAATTTAAAGCTTTGTTTTGCCTGATGTGACAACTGCTCAACGGCATTGACAGGAATAGCTTCACAAGTTTATTTCTGTTTTATTAAAATCAATGTATACAGCTTCAAAAAACTATCAGTGTTTGCTTAGTTAAAATGTTTCAAATATTAATAGCAGCTTCAAAATGTTGACAAGCCCTAAAGCCCGGCAAGTAACATGCTTTGATGTGTTTGTTTTCTGGCAGCTGAAGAGAGAACTGATTTGAAATGAAAAGAATTAGTTTGTTTAATATTTTCTTTCCAAATGTGAAATGTTTGGATTTTTTTTTTCCTCCAAACTGTGGTTTAAATTACATTTTATTTACATTATTTTACAATTTATCTCCCAAAAGAAAATGGAGACATCTTGCTTGCTGACATCAGCCTGACGTGGTTTGGTGCCTGTAGGTATCTCGTGTAGTTTTGGCAGCTGGAGGCCTCAGTGTGGCGCATTTTCCTGTCTGTAGGCACGCAAGCAACCCTGCTGAGGTCACTGCACCCTTAAGGTCAGCAGAATTCTTTGGTTTATTTAAGATTAAAAGCATATATGTTTGCAGAATTGCTGCCACAATAAGGTGTTTTATCTTTTATACACAGGGAGCATTTACATTTTATACATATGAAAATATACCTCTAAGAATTTTTTTTTGCAACACAACACAACAGTTACCGAGGCCTGATTCCCAGCTGGGGTAAGTCAGCTTGCAGACACTGTAGGAGCTGTGATGGTTGTAGCAGCTGAGGATCTAGATGTACAGTCATGTTGAGTTTCCCTAAATATATGACACAGATGTACTACTCTCACACTCAGAGTGGCAACTTAACACAACTATCTGCCAGCGCATGAGCACCTCTCAGTCCCAAAGAAACCCTTTATCCCTTACCTATACAGGTAGTCTTTGAAACACTGACAGCACAACAACTAAACAAAATCTTGTACCATAAAGGCATAGAATTTAGGTTCTTTTTGAAGAGAAAATCATCAAATACACTCTGAGCCAAAGCCCAGTGATGTTCCAGCCCTTTCAGCTGCCAGCACCAGGCATGTCCCAGGAAGGCCTGTGGGACACCAAACATGCTGTGGAAAGATGTGGATGAGTCAAGAAGCTCAAGAGATCCTTGCCCTCCTGCTGGGGCTGCTGCAGGAACTGAGAGGGGGCACACACACACACACACACACACGTGACATCCATGGGAAGCTCCTGCTATGACCCCACAATACTCTTAGACTGAATTTAACATCTTGCAAACCTATGAACCCTGCCTAGCTGGTATCCGATACTGTGCCCTTCTGTGAGATCCTGTTTTACAAGCAGAGGAACATTTCTAACCAGATGGCAACATATACACATTTCAAAGTGTCATTTGACTTCCCCCTCTGACATTAGAAGATACTGCATCTCCACACAGGTGAGTTATTTACAATGGCAAGCGCTGCACAGTTTGTGTTAAATACAGCCAGCTAACCTTGCAAAAAAAATACCTGCAAAGTCATCCCAGCAGAGTTGGTATCAAGACCAAGGGGGCTAGTAGAGCAAGTAGAGATACCTAAACTCGGAGCTGTCTCACCCAATGACAGACACTTGCAAAGGAGGTTTCTCCACCTCAGCAGGGTCCTGCAGGCTCCCTTTCCAGTAGAGAGAAAAAAATGTTCTGAAGGCATGGGACTCTGCTCTGCTTTGGAGGCGTGTGTCAGGACGCACCCCCCAGCTGCTCCCTGCTCGTGTTGGCACCAACAGGAAACTGAGTGCCCGCTCTTACTGACACATTTCTATCGTAATTACTATAAAGCAGAGAAATGTTGAGACGTTTACAGACTGTAATGAATGAGTCAATAGGTGTGTTTTCCTATGCTAAAATCTACACACATAAATCAATGTTCCCCTTAACTAGAGGCTAAAAGGAAAAAGTTGTGCTTCAGGTACTTTTTTTTTTTTTTAAATTAATCATATGCTTAAAGCTGTTCACAGGAGATTGAAAGAGTGAGTCCCTGAGAGTCTTTGCTCCGTCCCTAGTCAATTCTAATCCCAAAACGTTGTTAGCTACATGTGGATGTGTCATGTTTCATGAGCGTAATGTGCTTACAGGCTGACAGCTCTTATTTAGATTGCTTGCATCTCTTCCTTTTATTGGCATTTTAGTTTCATGTTACCAATTCTGTCTTTGGGCAAGAGGTCAGTGTATAAATCTTTGAAACAAAAGATGCTGAGTGGATTAGCAAGTGACAAACAGTAGGCACTGTGGCTTAACAGGTTGAGGCAATCCATGTGGGAGCCAGGTCACCTGGCACAGAGCATGGCACGAAGAAGATCTGGCCTTACACAACTGATGGCAAACAAGGCAAAGGCCACCTGAAAACCTGTGATGAGGAAATGAAGAAGTGTAGCAGCTAGTTCATAAATGGTCATGGTGGCTAGACAGGAAAGAACCACGCAGGCTTCCAGGTTAATCCCCACTGGGATCCATCAGGCCAGCACAGCGCAGACACACATCCATGTCCCAGTGACAGTCTGTGATGTACAACCACGTAAGATTGGCTCAGGCATAACCTCAGAAAGCGGAGCAGCTCCTGCCTTAGACCACGCCCAAATACCTCTGCATAGCACTGCACCCTCACAACTGATCATATTCCTTCCTGATCACCAAGGACTGGATTGAACTTGGCTGAAACAACAGTGAAGGTGCCTAACAAAACTCCACCCTATCTGTCCTCCACCCACTCGCTAGTGAGCAGGACTCATTTCTTCAACAAAAGCAACCTACTTGTGGTAGTGCTCGAGCACAGAAGATCACAGACCCTCCCAGGTCAAACTCTACAGCAGACACAATGCACCAGCTTTTTGCTACCAAATAATTTCTCACAAACAAGCAGCAGCTTTCCTTCCAACTTTGAACAGCATGACATAAGATCACGACTGGCCAAACGCTAGCTGCTCTAAGGGAAGGGCTGAATTACTATTAATGCCAGACTGGGAAGTCACTTTGCAATATGGATGGTCATTTATTTATTGTTTTATCATGACACATAAAATGCTATGGCTGCAATATCAAAATATGGTGTCACTTATAAAATACCAGTATTATTAATGCGGTGGTAAGATACTGTTAACATTTACAGAGAGGTGTATAATAATTAGATAGTCTTGCCTAATGGTTTGCTCCACTGACAAAACACCCTGGCAAGCAGATGATGGATGGAATGCAATGCCTATTTGCTGTCATAGTTTTTGCTCCTTAATTACTGAATGTCCTGTAATGATGTCAATAATTGTTGCTGAATCTAATCCTTCTGAAAATGGTAGATAGGTCTTTTGCTTTAACAGAATGCGTCAGAATAAAGGAGAAGCATCTGAAAAATAAAGAGACGGCATTTCCTTACAAAATGAGATGAAAAAATAAAACAATATAAATGGAACTTTCAAGTGTTTCTTTTTATATTTAAAGCTCTTATTTCAATATACTGTATTTAAACATTCTTAAATAATCATTCTGTACCTTTGATTTTCTGTTTTGTCTTTGGAAACAAATAGAGTAATCTCACTATAAATGTGTGCAAATATAAAATATATAAATATATTTAAGGCCCATGTCATAAAAAGGTGGTCTCGGAATTGTCACTTTTACAGTGATCAGCTGGGGTCCCTTTCATTTTGTCCTGCAAGTTATTTGAGCTCTGTTCTTTTAAGCCTTTGAAGTCCACATGCAAAGAGGAGCCAAGCACACACATACTGTCCCGTGTTTCATTTTGTAAACTGTTTGATGACACCCGTAAAACAGTTCCAACACGACTGAACAGCGGAGTTGATGTGATCCACTTCAAGAAACTGAAGTCTGCTTGGTCGACTGCTGAGCTCCATGGAAATGTTGCTCCCACAGGCAACGACTCCATCTCTGAAGCACTGTGTCTGACTTCATGAAATCCCATGGCCCTTTCCAGACTACTTGCTGATGAGGGGATTTTGTTTTCCCCATACAACGCAGCACTCTGGGGAGAGGCAGTCACAGTCTGAGCTGTTGTATGCTTTGTGTGCTCTTGGAAAAGCGACTCACTTGTTTGAGATGTTGGCAAAGGTGTGCTTTGGTTATAAGCCTTATAACAATCACTGGCATGTGAGGCAAGGCTTGGTGAGAAGCTGCCTGCAAAGGGTTGTGTCTGACGTTTTGTTTCCTTTACATTCAACTTCGTCAGAAGCTGGGTGCGAATCTCTGGGGACAGTTTACTCAACTGGCGTCCAAGCTGAAGCTGGGTTGGGAACAGTGTTCCCTGAAGGGTTCTGTACAGAAATCTGCAAGAGGAGAATGCGAGTGTGAAAAGAACTGAAAGAAGGAAGTATCCAAGACATTATTAAGAGAAAAGTACAACTCAGAAAATTAAGTTTTATGAGCCTTTCTTATGTTTGACACAAGAAAGCTTGCAGATGAAAAGCTCTGAATGCTGTGCTAATATTTTGATTAATAACAAGCAGTGTAATACATCTAAATGTTTAGCCAGTGATCCACCTTGTGATTACATACGGTCTTTCATCTTTCCTGATGAGGAATCAAAGGCAATGGGGATCAGTCTGCAGAGCAGGCCTCCTAAGCCATATGTAAGTCCACAACATACTATCAGAATTTCTATACTGTGCATGCTATGGGAGGATGGGTTGAATCTGGAAGCACCACAGAAAACCTCACAGGGTAGCAAATCTCTGCGTGGTCAGAAGGTTCGACCAACAGTCTACAGTTATCCCACTCCTGTGGTCTATGTCCAGGAGCTGTGGTCTGTTCCTGTGGTCAGGAGCACAGAAAAGGTTAGGCAACCTGACTTCACATAATCAGCTGCTGAAAAAAACTGACTTCACTGGTAAGGTAAAAAGAAAGAGGAAGAGTGCAAAAATAAATGTTTCTTACTTTCTCAACCATATGCATAAAGTGCTTTCATAGATGAGAAAAGATGTGAGACAAGATACAATACCTGGGCAGCAATGCGATGACTGGTGATATAATGCAAGTGAAATAGAACATAGGGTCTCCCATCAGCCTTTCCATAGTCCAGTAGGGATTGGATGGAGGATGGCATACTGGGCAGGAAGCATTGTAAACCAGAGCCACGAAGAAAAATAAAAGGATACTGAAGATGCAAGATGACCAGTGGAGAAAAGTCTAGAACAAAAAGCCAACAAAAGAATAATGATTGTTTATACTCTGAGAAACTTGCTGTGATTCTGAATTAAAACTTCTTGACTTCTGGAGTCAAATCCATGCAGAGAAAAGAATTTAGAGCCTTGTATTTTCAAAAATTCTTATTATAGATAAAACACTACACGGTGGTTTGCAGATCATAGTTTAAAACCTTTTCCATGTTTGCTTAAAATGCTTGCTAGAAATAGAAAGTGCTGAGGGAACGAAATGATCATCTTCTGTTTCTGAAGAATGGCACCAAGAAAAGAATTACAGATATGCCACTGAGTTTCTATGTAGGCTGTGGGGTACCTTACCCAAGTTTTGGTTTCAATAGCCAGATGTAGTATGATGGTGAAAAGAGCTGTTGTGGTGATGGGAGTTCCCCAGGAGAAGATATCCACTTCTGAATCATAGTAAGTCTGTAAAGAAGAAGACAGAATTTAGCACAAGCTATATTGCCAGTTCCCCTCAAAATGCTTGAAGTAGTATGGCTTAAACCAAACACTTACGAAATAGGGGATGAAGAAGCAAACCAGGCTTTGATACATAGCATCAATCATGTTCATCCAAAACATGTGTGGTTGGTACTCCTGTGGCATAAAAAAAATTTACGAAAATCAGAGCCTAATGAAAATGCTCTTTGCTGGGACAGATATTTGAGGGGGATATTAACTCAGATGAGAAATATAATGAAATAATAATTGTGATTTCTCAGACTGTTTTTATCAGTCATCCACCCTTTGGGAGCAGAGTTGGTTTTCAAAACTAAAGACGTCTAGAAAAAAACTGAAAAAAACCCAAAAAGTTTTTACCTCCATATTCTGGCCACTTTTATAAAGCTGAGGTGCAGCAATTAAAACTTCAGCTGGCACGTCCTTATCCAGCACACCAGTAATCAGTTGTGGAAGAGAAGAGAAGAGTAGATTAAAGAAGATGAGATACCACTGATCAATCATCGAGGAGCCAGAGAACCCACAGTAGAACTGGTACCAGAAGAGAAGAGCCACAAACATCTGAAACAGAACAAACAATGCTGTAAATATGACAAGATAAGCAGGGTCATAATCTCATTGTGTCCTGAAACCATTCTGATTCCAGTTCTGCAAGGGCTTGTCTGTGAATGCTGTACATGTGAGCAATCCTTCTCGGGATACCTAGTCTTTAACTCTCTGGTCCTGATCACTTAGCTAAGATACAAACATCTGGCACATCTGCAAGTCTTTGTGCTACTGGAATCTCAGATCTCAAGAGTCAGGGATGACTTCATACAAAATTAACTTTCAGTTTAAGTGAAACTCTGAGGTGCAATTTAACGAACTGTAAAAAGCTCTCCCAACAATCACTGACCTCTAGGTATGTAAGTACTGGTTTCATAGCACTTACATTACTATTGAATAAGCATTTCAACAATAATATCCTCTGCTGGACTGAGATGTTTTGGAAGGCTGAGCTGGTCTACAACAGGTAAATGCAGAGCTTTTTTCCAAGACCAACATGAGACTATGACAGCAAGGGAGGTGAAACTGTAAGGTCTAGGAAAGTTGTCTTAACTATTCTATCTCTGTGCTTTGAAATTCAGAAAATCAGCAGTGCTGTAAAGATTCCTCTGTCTCCCTTACTCTTCAGATGTATAAAGAAATCAGCTGCATACACAGCTGCAGTGGGATTGATGTAGTCGGGTTGGAATCACCCCAAAATGGACAAACCACGCAACTCATTTCTTCTACGATATCAACAGCACGGAGAGTTCAGAGGTTTTTAAGGCACCTCAGGAGAGGTGCTGATCTCATCTGGTGAGGGGGGATTTGAAGCCTAGAAAATGACAGGCAGATTCCTAGCAAATGAAATAAATTCTCAGGCTTGGTCCTTATAAAACTGAATTTTTTATTACTCTTTGTAAAGTGATTAACACTAAATGGAAGGGAACCAGAAAAACCCTGGCAACTGTTCCTCAGGGGTTTTCCCCATTTCAACCATGAAGAAGGGAAATGACATGACCTCTCCTTTTACCTCCTCTTCTTTTTGTATTCTGTTCTCAAAAGTTTTCAGTCAGTTGGAGTATGTTAATCCCTCATCATTTTTAGATATACAGAGGAAAATATAGATCTGTCCTATCTGTATGCCAAAATGTGGTTGATATTCTATAGTCTGCTTAGTTGGTGAAAACTGCTATAAGGAGAGTAAGCCTGTCTTGTGAAGGGGAATTGCCACAGAATAAGAGGGTCAGTCCTGCTGTATGTAAATGCATATATATGTGTGTATATACATAGTTATATTGTATACATATGTTCAGGCAATGTTTGCATGCTACATTGAAGTAGCTTGTATATCAGCAATGTATGTCTCACTGTTTGTCAGTCCATACTATAAACTAACCTCCTAAAAGTTAAATCATAGAATCATAGAATAGTTTGGGTTGGAAGGGACCTTCAAAGGTCATCTAGTCCAACCCCCCTGCAAGGAGCAGGGACATTCCTGACTAGATCAGGTTGCTCAGAGCCCCATCCAACCTGGCTTTGAACGTTTCCAGGGATGGGATATCAACCACCTCTCTGGGCAACCTGTTCCAGTGTTTCACCACTTATATTCAGTCTGAATCTATCTCCCTCTATTTTAAAACCATTACCCCTAGTCCTGTCACAACAAGCCCTGCTAAAGCAGTTTCTCACCATCTTTCTTATAAGCCCCCTTTAGGAATTGGAGGGCTGCTATAAGGTCTCCCCAGAGTCTTCTCTTCTCCAGGCTGAACAACCCCAACTCTCTCAGCCTGTCCTCATAGGAGAGGTGCTCCAGCCCTCTTATCATCTCCGTGGCCCTCCTCTGGACTCACTCCAACAAGTCTATGTCCTTCTTATGCTGGAGGCTGCAGAACTGGATGCAGTACTCCAGGTGGGGTCTCATGAGAGCAGAGTAGAGGGGCAGAATCACCTCCCTCGGCCTGCTGGCCAGGTTTCTTTTGATACAGCCCAGGATTCGGTTGGCTTTCTGGAACACATTGCCAGCTCATGCTGAGCTTCTTGGCCACCAGTACCCCCAGGTCCTTCTCCTCAGGGCTATCTTGATCCATTCTCCACCCAGCCTGTATTTGTGCCTGGGATTGCCATGACCCATGTGCAGGACCTTGCACTTGGCCTTGTTGAACCTCATGAGATTCTCACAGGCCCACCTCTCAAGGCTGTCTAGGTCCCTCCGGATGGCATCTCTTCCCTCCAGCGTATCAACTGCACCACACAGCTTGGTGTTGTTGGTGAACTTGTTGAGGGTGTACTCTATCCATGTCACCGACAAAGATGTTAAACAGGGCTGGTTCCCAATACCGACCCCTGAAGAACACCATTCGTCATCGGTCTTCACTTGGACATCGAGCCATTGACCACAAGTGGTGGCCATCCAGTCACTTCCTTTTCCACCGAGTGGTCCATCTGTCAAATCCATGTCTCTCCAGTTTAAAGAGAAGGATGTCATGTGGGAGTAGTGTCAAATGCTTTGCACTAGTCCAGGTAGATGACGTCAGTTTCTCATCCCTTATGCAAGAATGCTTGAAACCCGTCATAGAAGGCCACCAAATTGATCAGGCACAATTTGCCCTTAGTGAAGCCATGTTGTCTGTCACCATTCACCTCCTTATTTACCACGTGCCTTAGCACTATTTCCAGGAGGATCTGCTCCATGACCTTGCCAGGCACAGAGGTGAGACCGACTGGCATGGAGTTCTTCCTTATCTCCCTTTTGAAAATGGGGGTTATGTTTCCCCTTTTCCAGTCAGGGGGAACCTCACCAGACTGCCATGACTTCTCAAATATGATGGACAGTGGCTTGGCAACTTCATCCACCAGTTCCCTCAGGACCTGTGGATGCACATCATCAGGTTCCATTGCCTTGTGCATCTTCATGTTCCTTAGATGGTAGAATTTTTTAAAGGATCACTTCTAGAAATGTTTCTTTAAATACATTTCAGGAAAAGTATCTTCCACTGGGCAAAATAAGACTGAATTACCAGAGCTTATGTTCTTCAGTACGGTTGGCTGGGAGATGACAATTTCATTTCAAAATTGAACAGATTTTGAAATGTATTTCCTTTCCACACCCCAAAACCAACAAATCTTCCTGAGTCTTTTCTCAAAACAGAATTGCAATACATATGTGGATTTAGATACTTTTCTATCACTTGTTTGAAATAAAAAAAAAATCCAGCTGATTCTGGACCTAAGAAATTTTCCTCTCCAGAGCCTTGCTAAAATTAATCTGTCTTTGAGACAGTTTGGCTCTGACAAAAAATGGGTAGTTTGAGGAAAATAGAGTCAGCTGAAAATTTTCCTACCACCTCTAGTATGGGTCTCAGCAGTGCTGTCTAAGAAAGCTGTACAAATAAATGACATCTCAGTAAGCAGTTTTTTTTTTTCCCTTGAAATTTTACTTTGGATTAAATATCCAGTGCTGCCTTGCAGAGATAATGTAAAAAAGGGAAGAAGAGTGCCTGCTTGTGCAGGAAGAATTTTGTTTACATGAAATCCCTTTTCATCAAGCTCAGATACTTCCAGTCATACTATGTTTTAGTATATATTTTACTTGCATTTTTATTATCTCCACCAAGCCAAACATCTTCTTGGATAAGTCATCTGAGTTTCCAAATGGTTTTTGCAGTGATCTGGAGTTTAAACTTTGAGTTAGATAGTTTCTAGTGGAGAATGGAAAATTTCATAATATGAGCAAATGGGGGAAAAAACCACTTGAGGAAACCGAAAACTTGCAGAACATTTGCAGTGTAGCTATCTTGACTCACTATGGAGAATCATCCAGAACAGTCTCCTTGCAAAAGGGTCAGGTGCTCAGATCTTTCATTTTTGAATATTATTTCCTTAAGGGCAGGCACTGTGTCAGACAAATTCCTGTCCAGATGCTGGATACCCCACTACAGTTTTAGACTCAGTAGCAACAAGTATTGCTCAGAAAGCTCTCAAGGTTGCCAAAGCAGAGCCAACACAAAGAGATATTTTTCAGTTATATTCTAGCCTTGAGGCAGCAACTTCTGAAAATGTCTTAATAAAAATGGCATGAGAAATAATACTCATAATCAAGGGGAGTTGTACCAAAAGAAACAGAAGATTTTACAAGAGCTGAACAAAAATGTAGATGTATAAACATCTCTGCCTGCTGATTGCTGGCATGTCTTATGTGAATTACTTCTTTTTTAAATTTTATTTTATGTAAGATGTCTCTGCATACACTTCTTGGAAGTTCAGATTTGATACTTTCAAGCCAAAGGGTTTCTTGGAAACATACAGCACTGGGGGTGGGAGTATAGATGTTCAACATCATTCAAGATCAGGCCTTAAAACTCAGGCATTTGAACACCAGCATGCATTTCACTGTTGAGCTTCAACAGGTGGCTCTCCACTCAGTGCAGCATTACTTAAACCTGCTTGCTAGTTCAAACTCGGGTAGCAATTCAGACCATCCAAGTACCTTCTTTCTTTTGTGTCTGGAAGGGTGCTTGCTTGCGGTTTCTGATCAGACCACAGAAGATATTTTAACACAATTGTGTTAACACAAAGACACTATATTAATTCTTTAGCTCCCTTAGGTATTTCTATGATGTTAAGAATTTTGAGCAAATGATGGTCTTCTCCTGAAAGAATACCTTAAGATTGGGATGAGATGGGGATTAGTCAGACCAAGAGGAATTTGCATTAAAAAGTTGCCACTGATTTAAAAAATTGAGGATTAGATTAAATTTGGAAAGCAATTTTTACAAAATTGAGAGCTACTTTTTTTTTTCTAATATTGAGGATAAAATCCAGTCTCCTGCTCACAGTTCACACACTGCCCTCTGTCTCTCCTCTTTTTCTTGCTTCATATCGCTTGCTCCCAAGGTGATTTGTACGTGTTGCAAGTGAGCAGATCTCTGTGCCTGCCAGTGACTCCCACACAGCTGATGGAATTCTTGATTGTCTTGTTAGGCAGTTTTCAATCAATCACCTTTGTATTCAAGATCAATGCAAAGGACCTTTGTTAGGGCCAAGGAGTTGAGCTGCTACTGGCTTAGTGCCCGGTACTGGACTAACTCCCGTTTCATACACCAGACTCATAGTCTGTGTTTTACCACTGTGTGCTTTCTTTCTAATGAACTCTTTTGGTTATTTGGGAGTAAGATAAATAAAGAAAAAACCTTCCCAATCTCTGCATCTGAGACACAGAGAGGACTCAAATATCTCAAGTCACTAGGGAATATATACAGGGATCCATAAGCAACTATGAGATAGGGTCAGGAAGAGAAAACACACCCAACTGCTACTTTGGACCAATGCTGGATGGCCTAGGCATTAAAGACTCCTGTGTCTAGCCAGCTAACTTCTGCAAAATTACTCTATAAAGAAACTTTTCTTAAGCAGTGCTTGTTATTCCTGTTACCAAATTTGCACATTCAGCAGCACAGTGTAGCTGTATGGGTCCTGTATTTCTGCAAATGGCAGTCAGCTGTCTTTCAACTCTGTAAATTTATTTGCAGCTTACTTATAAACCATTTGAAGACTGACCTAATGCTCACTTAGTACAAAATAAACCCTTGAAACATGTGGTGCCATAAAGCTGCCAAGTCAAACACTTACTGCATTTTTGTAGAAGAAATACAGCACCATGTTGGCGAGCCGAGAATAACACCAATGGCCATGAACAAGTAAAAGCTTCTCCAAATGCCGGAACCTTGGGATTGCAAAGTCACTTGCCATCACCGCCTTAAATGAAAGAAAAGTTGGAATCATTATTGTAAAGTGTCACTTTCAACACTAACAGTGAATCTAGCCATCTTCTCAGCTCTTACAGTCAGTGGAAATTGTACTGATGAAGCATGAAATCCATTACAGTGCATCTGAAATGCAGCTATTGCTGCACTGATTTGGAATATACATGGGCAACCCGGCAGCTTAGCCAAACATGCAAGGTGACCTGGTCCTTGCCAAAAGGAGATTATAGTCTATGTTCCAGATGGTGACAAGCATCAGCAAAAAGTGAGAGGTGGGAGACTAGCTGGCAATTGCAGTTGCATGAGCATGAAGGCTCAGGGCCCACATGTGAACATCTTGGTGTCTGTAACATCTTTATCTGTAAAAACTACAGAGTACTTAAAGGGAAAAATGAACATCCAGAGAATAAAATAAGAAAAGCACAATTAAGTGGTAGCATCATAATAACTGGACTTCAAAAGACAAAATGATAAAGTATAAGTTTTAATTACATTTGCAATCCTGGCTTACAAAGTTTACTCAGCTCTCCTGAGATATCAGTATTTTGAGGGATTTTAAAAATTGCATGTTTTCCAAAACTATCTATCAAAAAATCACACTAGATGAGACTCCTCTGGGACTGTGCAGACTGCCAAATCACATTGACAAATGAATCACTCAGTTTCTCTCTGCTTCTAACTAAAATTTGGGGTACTGTACATCTAGATGAGACTTTCTTGTAAATGATGGTGTTATCACAGTTGTTTCATGATTTTCCTTATCTCTAGGATCACACTAAGATTTCATTTAATATTATTTTACACTTCATTTTCTATTTTGCTATCACCTTTCTTCTCACAGTTCAGCAAAAACAGGAGGAAAGGTGAACATTTCCAAAGGAGCAATGTTTTCCTCATAGAGTATATTTTGGCTGTATTTTAAAATGACAGACACCTTTCCTTTTAATTTTTCCTAATTCTCTTTCTTGTTAAATCATCAAAAGGGCTCAGTTTTCCCAATTAAGTGCTATTAAAATAAACTCTAGAAGCTATTAAAATAAACTCTAAAACAGTATGCAAGAGAAGGTGTAATAATGCATTGTGATTTAAGCAGTAGATGTATGTAGGCACTGGGACATTTTTTAATATGTTGACATATCCTAGGACTTCTCACATACTGAGATACACTTGTTATAACCTTCCTGCACAGAACATTCTGATTTGTCCTGCAGACATACAGTTGTCTTGTAGTTTGAGGAGAATAGAACTGTGTTATGTCTGCTTCCTTGTTCTCCACCCCATCTCAGCCTATTCCAAAGTTAAAACAAAACCGCTAGCTTCCTTTCATTTGTGCTTCTAACATATACTTCACAACACATTATGAGAAGTGTTGGCGTTTTTTTTTCTTTTTTATTCCATTTTGATTACAGTAAGGAACATAGTGAGGAAGATAGTGTTATCCAACTACATTTGCATGTTTATTTTGTCTCAAAATATCCCCTTGATTTTCACATTTTAATTTTTTCTTCCAGCTTTTTCACAAGAAAAAGTGATTCATGTTTCACATGCTTCCATAGAATGTGGAAAGAAAATAAATCAGTGAATATTGCTGTTGTAGACACCTAAATGCTCAGTGCCTTCTGAGTACCTGCACGTGGAAGATTCTGACAGTTGTTTATAGTAGAGGCCTGCATGGTTCCTTAGGACCTTGCAGTAAAGGAAGTGATCTACAAACAATTTTCACTCTGTTGACCTTTGATTTAGAAAAAAAACCAGATAGTTTAATGGGTTAATGGGCAAATAGCTTTCGGATTTGAAGACACTGCAAAAACCAGGGGCATTTGAGGACTGGTTATTGTAAGTGTACGAGCTCAACTGAAAGTGGCATATTGTGGAGGGGAGTAAAAATAATGCTATGAGCACTATATGATACGTCTGTATTAGCAAAAACAAACAAACAAACAAATCTAAATTAATACCTACTGACAGGAGCTGATAAATTCTTAAGAGATTATAAGACCCAAGCAGTCTGGGCCAGATTTTTTTTGAATTGACAGGCTTGGAGGGAATCCCACAAAACCAGTCTCCTCTGGGCTCTCTGGAGCCTGGAATGCCTGCAAGGTGATCCTGCAGAAGTTAAGCAAAGCTCTTGGAGCCTGGTGAAGGCTGTTGAACAACGAATATACTTGGTATCAGTTTTCTCCTGCCCTCTCCGGCCATCAAAGTGAGACCGCTTATCTTGCTGTTCCCTGTGGCATGGGGAGAAAACCAAGACTTGGAACAGTGCTGCAGGGAGCAGTAGTGGTTCTGCAAAGGGCTGCAATTTTCTCTTTCTTCACTGTTCTGCTGTCTGAGTGAGTGAGATGTGGGGGTATCTGGGCTAAGGGTCACCACCACACCATGCAAATAAGCTGCTTCAACGGGATGGGCTTGTGCAGCTACTGCATAGAATAAGTATAGTCAAGCAATATAGGAGTGAGGAGAATAAAGCCAGAACAAGGTGAACCTTTA
>WHYT01013259.1:44436-81290 GCA_009806455.1 Tetrax tetrax
CTATGAGCACTATATGATACGTCTGTATTAGCAAAAACAAACAAACAAACAAATCTAAATTAATACCTACTGACAGGAGCTGATAAATTCTTAAGAGATTATAAGACCCAAGCAGTCTGGGCCAGACTTTTTTTGAATTGACAGGCTTGGAGGGAATCCCACAAAACCAGTCTCCTCTGGGCTCTCTGGAGCCTGGAATGCCTGCAAGGTGATCCTGCAGAAGTTAAGCAAAGCTCTTGGAGCCTGGTGAAGGCTGTTGAACAACGAATATACTTGGTATCAGTTTTCTCCTGCCCTCTCCGGCCATCAAAGTGAGACTCATAGTGTCTATGGCTGGGATGCCACGTGCACAATGAATATCTGAATATTTTTGTGGTAGCTTCTTTCCAGTCTAATTTACAGCTGCTAACGAGTTTGGAGAAGCATTTTTAATGGATTGCAGGCCTGAAATCTGTCTGTTTGAAGAGCAGTGATAGACATGCATTTGACCTGGAGATTACTTTAACTGAACCCACTGGATGATTACAAGAAGGAGAACAAGTGTAATAGCTCTGCTGGGTCAGGCTGAAGCCCATCTTCCTTGGTATCCAGCCTCCAACAAAGACAAAGAGAGGATGCCTTCACAAAAGTAAATGAATAAATAAGAAAAACAACAACTGACTATTCTCCAGAGTCCTGTCCTAGCTTCTGGTGATCTGCATATCAGAAAATGCACAAAGTTGACATCCAAGTTCAGTGAAATTTTTGTTTCATAAATTTTTGTGTTGGCCCAAATAAATTACAGCATTCATGAAATCCTGTGGAAAAAAAATTCTATAGCCAAGTTGTGCACTGTGTGAAGGACATCTTTCTTCCCTTTCCAGCAAAACATTCAGTCAGTGTTACAAAAAATGTGGGTCAGAGAACCACCCATTGGTAATTAAGTTAAGGAGCATGCTCATCTGCTCAGGTCCTCAGGATGGAAACCTTTCCCATCTTCTCTGAAGAGCTCTTTGTCATATACTCAGCTACTTTATTTTCTCATGCAATCAGCCTGTACCCAGCCCAAATACAAGGCAGGTTGTGGAAATGAGTTATCTTCCTCATTCTCTGTGTCTTACTGTCACATCCGGTGCTAACACTGCAACTGAACTGCACTAGCAGTAGAGGAGGCAGAGGTAACAGGTAGTACAGTAAGTAATACATCCTATACATATACATCCTCTCTTCTGGGGATGGGAGAAATGCCTCTTGTACAGTGGTAAATACAGTAGTCACAGGCAAAACACATCCAAATACTCAGGGCAAGACGGCTTATCTTGCTGTTCCCTGTGGCAGGGCATGGGGAGAAAACCAAGACTTGGAACAGTGCTGCAGGGAGCAGTAGTGGTTCTGCAAAGGGCTGCAATTTTCTCTTTCTTCACTGTTCTGCTGTCTGAGTGAGTGAGATGTGGGGGTATCTGGGCTAAGGGTCACCACCACACCATGCAAATAAGCTGCTTCAACGGGATGGGCTTGTGCAGCTACTGCATAGAATAAGTATAGTCAAGCAATATAGGAGTGAGGAGAATAAAGCCAGAACAAGGTGAACCTTTACTTCCTGAATAATATGTAGCTGAGCTTTTTTCCTCCTTGAAACTAGTGCTTAATAAATGATTTTTCAAAACAGATCGCTTAGAGGGATCTCATAAGTTGAATTTTCTAAGAAGGTAGCATATTTAAACTCACCACAGATCTGAGAACAAACACAAGCTCAAACTCAAGCTGAAAGCACCCTTATGATGCGCAACTGGCATTCCTCAGCACAACTTGTCACTTCTCCTTTATTGTGTTGGCTATCCAAAGGCAGTTTGGTCAAGCTGACACATGGGAAGTGCCCATTTCACCCTTTCATGGGAGTGCTTTTCAGTGAGCGAGTAATATTACCTGCATGCCTTCTTGACCAGAGATCCCCACACCAACATCCGCCACTTGGATCATGCTGACATCATTAGCACCATCACCTAAAGATGACAAGATACAGTTTTGTTGTTACTAGTAGACCAGAACAGTTAGCAGCAGCAAAGCAAAGGAAAACTAGTTGTTGCTGAGTGTTGGCTGAGTGTAGTAAGGGAGATGTGGGGTAAGAAAGAATCCATCTTTGGAATACAAGGTTCAAAGCTTGACAAAGATGCCAAGACATTCTGATCTTTGTAGACTTTTTCTATTATGAAAAAGTAAAAATAAAACAAATCCCTCTATTTTCAGTAGAACCTAACATTCAAGTATCAGTCCTGAACTGCACAAATACTAAAACACTGGACAGCTGAGAACGAGCTTCCCCATACTTCTGCTTGCTGACTAACTGTCTGCCTGTAATCAGATGTGACCAAGAAGGAAATGTGAAGGGAGGCCTAAAGCCAATGAGTATGTCTACACAGTAAAAAATACAAAAAAGTTAAAAAGTAGATGAATTCTCAACTTGGCTTGACCAGTCCAGGATCTTTAATACACCCATCACAGGCAGTTTAACTGCAGTGGTTGCACAGTCACCATCCCTTGCTCTACTTTCAATCATGATACCACAAGTGATAGATGTCATAGAAAGGATACCAGACTAGGACATGTATCTACTTTGTAACCTCTTAAATTTACAGCCAGTGTGCCAGCGGAAAATGAAACTTTATTAGCTGATGACAAAACACTTGGCTTTAAACTTCAGTGGCTGAGGCATACATTCACATCTCACTCCAGTTTCCCTGCTGTTGGCACAGGTAAGAGTGGTCTCCACTCACCTGACAAAGCTGATACCTTTGTGACTGTGCAACACAACCCCAAGTTAGCTCATGTTGGCTAAAAGGGAGGATGTATACAGCTAGGCTATTAAGCCAGAGCAGGATCTTAAGTTCAACTCATGGGCTCAAGATGGCTCAGAAAGAATGAAAACACGAGGTGCCCAGTCTCCACTAGTGTTTTCAAGTATTCTGGATAACTCAAGTTAACCAGCCAGATGTTTTTGACAACATATGCAAATGATTATGTTCACACTCAGTCAAAGATAAAAATTCAGTAAGAGGAAGGCATATTTGTGCTAGATACAATAAAGTGAGCATAAGGATTATTATAATCAGCACACATTTGGTGATATGGATGTCACAGGAGTCTGGCATTATTATATGTACTTAGGGCTTCTAATGGGTAGGTCCAATCCGTATGTGTTACTGCTATGATCAACCAAGACAGTAGATGAAATCTAGTGTGCTATATGCTGCAATCATATCTTCTAATGCAACGCAACACTAAACTTGAGATAGGGAAAGAAGAGCCTGCTGACTTTTCTTACGTAAAAATCATACAAACATGGAAGATGCTGCCAGATATAAAACAGTGGCTGACAAACTCTCACCTTCACCAACTGAGTGATTAGCTAGGAAGAAATGTGAGTGCTGGCATGATGCCAGTCATAAATCCATTCTATATTCTGACAAGGCCAACTCACATCCTGTGCTGTATGGTTGACTTGTGATGAAAAACGTAGAACCTTGACTTTAAACATGACTGGATGAAACAACACTGAGCAAAATATTGTTCTGTGTAATACAGTGATTGCAAAATGGTGTTCTGCACAGCTAACTCAACTCTTCACAGTTGTGTTTGGACATGCCAAAACCTCAGATCACACCTGGGTCCTGATTACCTAACTTCTGTAGGAAGAAATCCTAAATACTACTCCAGAGTTCCATCCTGGTTTTGAATAAATAAGTTAGGCAAATATGTTAGAGTAAATATATAAGAGTTGTCCAACACAGTTTCAGACAAAACTGTGAGGCTATTTGAGTTGTGAGGCAACTGGAAGCGTTCTATTGAAAGTAAAAAAATAAAAATTCTCAAGGCTCAGAATACATCAAGGCAGGCAAGTTTAAACTGAAATATTTACCTATTGCCAAGGTCATCGCTTTGAGTTTGTCTCTGACTAGTTTCACTACCATGCTCTTTTGGAGTGGGGTAGAGCGACAACACAGTACTGAACGGCATTGCTTGGCTAGTGCGAGAAATTTATCTTCTAGTGTAGGTTCCAGGGCATAAGCTAGAGTCCTTCCATCAATCACTAGGCCCAAGCTGGAAAGCACAGAGGAAGAGGATGGATAGAGAGGGGTGAACCCAACAGTCATGTTTCCAGTAGCTTCGTCTATCGTGTTGTTTGAAAATTTAGACTCTACGCATTGCAGACACTGTTCCAGCAAGACAGCACATGTCTCCTGAAAAAAAATTCAAAATAAATATGCTTGAGAGAAAAGAACAAGTGCTCAAAAGTTTGTTTTTGCTGTATATTTAGGCATAAGGAATATGGAGAATGTGTTATATTTGCTGCACTGTTAAAGTTTTAATTTCTAATAATCTTTTCTATTCACTCTAAACACACTTAATTTTTACAGAAGATATGACAGCAACGAGGACCTGAAAGGCTTAAAATCTAATTCCTCTTCAGCATGCATTATTGTATGCTAAGCTAATTTCTTTTAGCTCCTTCTCAGAATAACAGTGCTGGGAAATGATATAATCAGTATCAGTACCAAGTTAAGTATGGTGATGAACATCATGTACACGCCTACAATTCAGATCAAATAGTTATGCATTGTTAAAGGCCAATTAAAGGTTATTTAAGCTGAATTCTCTCTCCTAGCCATATTCAAATAAAATATGTTATTGAGACTATATGAACATTTAAAATGAAATGCTATTGGTCTTACAGCAAAGTATGACAAAAAAGAAAGATCATGGAAAATCAATTTACCAGTTCAGTTGATAGACTCAAGAACGGAAAATGCTGTTATCTTTTCTTCCTTTTTGAAAGAAATTGGAGCTGGATACTGCTGGCCTACCTCTCCTCTGCTGATCTGAAGTCCAATTTTATCACCCCATTAAAGGACTATAGCACTATCAGTCTGGTTCCTTGTATGTTAGACCGTATCAGTAAACTCTTTGTGACTGTCTGCTTGCAATAAGTTGAGCACAGGAAAGATCAGTAATTCAGAAGAATTAGAAAAGGTCTGTTAAGAAGCAAGGCATTAGTGTAGACGTGGTTTTCTGACTCTCCGTGTAAGCACTGAAATTTAAGTATTACTTCTATGTCCAGAGAAAAAGCCAGCTAAGAAAACATGAATGACTGAGTTATCTAAAAATACTACATTTCAGTGGTGTAAAATAAAGCACAAATTCTCAATAGTTAATTAATTGTTTTATTCCTCAACACACGTTTAATAACAGGCTGCTTTTGGAGACCCATTAGTGCCAATAAGCAAAACTAGGGATGTTTTGAGAATGCATTCCAAAGGCAGACATTTATGCTGCTACGGCATATTTTTATCCATGGTGGAGCCCACTACACACAGTCAGATGTCTTCAGTAAGTTTATGATACATGACACTATGACTTAGAAGCATGATTCACTAAAAAGTATTCAAAGACATGTCCTACCTGAAAATTATGGATGAAGCAGGAAAAGAAGAAAAAAAAAGAGGGAAAGGGAAAAAAAGCCATCAAACTTTTAATTGTAGAAATTGAAAATAAAGCAAAGCTAGTTCACAAGTTAACTTGTGTATTGGATCTGCTTACTGGTGATTCAGCATTCAAAGTGATGATTTCTTCATCGTGATCTAGTAGCTTGCAGGCATATGCAATATTAATAGCCGTTTCTTGCTTGTCTCCAGTAAGAACCCAAATCTGCAACCCAGCTTTGCGCAAGTTTGCGATGGTTTCTGGAACACCGTCCTGTAAACGGTCTTCAATGCCAGTTGCACCTAAGCACATAGAAAAAGCAAAATATTCCATATTAAACAAACGCTTATAGTTCACCTCAAACTGTAAGTTTGGATTTTTTTTTAAAAAAAACAGCAGTCACTTTTATTGGGAAATACCTAACTATCAATGGTTGCAAGATTCAGGCATGTTTTTTGGGGTATCGAGAGGGATGAGAAGAAAGTAACTGGGGTAAACATTTGCATCAACAGTCAACAACAAATCCAGAATTCAAAACATCAAAAGCAATCTGATGCCACTTCTAGTCTCAGAGAGTCACAAGGCTGATGTAACTTTGCTTAATGTCTCTCTGTTCTGTATATTCACCATTTCCTCTGAACATTGCTAGAGAAGATATTGTAGCTTCTAAGAGATTGTTTCAGTTCTTAAGGGTCTTAATTGCCTTTCCTCAACCAGAAGAGGCTGCATTACTAGAGATTTCTCCCTTTTGAAGGGGAATGACAGCAGAACTGCAGCTTGGCAACAGCACATTAGGCTGCGGACACAAACCTTTTCCTGCCTCGTTGCTCTTTGCAGAAAGACACTGGTTGCCAAATGTGAGATAGCACAGAATAAACCATAAATCTGTTGACTATAATATGAATGTAAAATGTGACTTTTTCACACCTTCAGTGTATCTTTCTACCTGTTTATAAGAGACTGAGTATCTTTCCTATGCTTTCATAAATCACTTGACAGAGACAAGATTTTCAAATACTGTAGCAAAAGCTGCTCAGGACCAAGTTCAGTGTCACAAGTGATACATCAGTGCTCCACTGAGTTTCAGAGAGGCTTCAATGTCAGGAAATATAAGCCCTCACTACTAGAAAATAAGGAGGTGACGGACACGCAAGTTACCTGGAACAACAGGAAAAGAAAGTAAACTTTTCTCAGCTATCTGTTATTCCTATGGCTGCTCCTTGAAAAAAACATTTTAGCAATAGAAGCCCACCTGAAGTCTGAGCACCAGTCATGTAGGTGGAAACACATTCTTATGGCAATGTTGGGAAAGCTATTATTACCCAAACAGTGTTCAAAGGAAAAATATTCCTTTTCCAAACTCACTTCTTTATTCCCACAACCAATTCATAACAACCTAAGCATTGCAAGATACAAATCACAGTATGAGGTTCTTGGGGCATGACTGAACAGGTAGTTTACTTCTGGCTAGAGCTCCCTTATTTGTCTGGCAGTTCAGTTTCACTTTTTTTTTTAATCTATCCAGAGTGCGGCCGGAGCCAACAGACACACCCATAGTGTGGTCTTCCTGATTAATATAGTCTGTACTAGTCACCTCATGCTCCCCTTTAAGTCAGAGGAGAGAAGGAGACACCTCAAGGGTGTGATTCATCTAATACTAAAGCGAGTATCTGACACAGACCAAATGAGCTGCACTTTCTTTTTTTTTTTTGTCTCTCCAGTAGTTATACGGGGAGTCTTAGAGATCTGTAGTAGATATATCAGAAGTTGGGTGAGGTGGATCTTGTCTTCCTGAGACAGGCATGTTGGCAATTAGTGAAGTTTGTTATCTCCAACAGCATTATGGCTGTCCCAGTTTCTTTGCCAGAGAAAGCAGTTGGATGCTTGGAGTAATAGAGAATACATATACATTTTAGAATCTCTGTGCTTTCAACATCTCCACTCAGCAGAGGAAGAGTATGACTTAGTTCTTGGAATACATTTTACATAGACTGATCTTAATGGCATCATTGTGAAGTACTGCAATTCCCTTCCACAGAATACTCAGGCCCTAAGTGCATGCGCTGAACTTGATGTATATAAGAGCTGATGCCTCTCACAAATGCATTTTATGAGCTCTGCTTTATGAGGGTCTCTGGTGCCCCTGGAGTCATGGAAGTCTGACATACCGAAGTGCCACTAAGCTAACAAAATTCTGTAGACAGTTTGGGCCAAGTCCTCCTCCTGTGTAGAGCAGCAGTTCCCATTTATGATATTGTGTCAAATTCATCCCTGGTATTGCTCCACTCATTTCACTAGTGGTAAAATGATGGCAGGAGCAAGGAAAACAGGGTATGTCTGTTATGTTAATTATATCCCATTCCTTTGTGGTGCTGCACATGGCAGCCACGACAAAGGCCAAAAGAAGCCAATTTCTATACTGTCAGAAACCTTTTAAGGGAAGGAACAGATTTCATAGCCAAGCTTTCAGAATCTTTAACACATTTTAATTTCATGTCCAGCTCTCATTTCATTACCTAGCAGATGTAGATTCTTCTCTATCCGCAGTGCTGACTGAAACAGAAGTTCTTCACGATTTTCAATAGAGGATTCTGCTTCTAAATGACTTTTTAACCAACAGGCATACTCTTCCTTGCTGAGAACCTATTAAAAAGAGTATGTGAGGGCACAGTCAATGTGATGCAGAGGCATTCATACTTTACTGAATAAAATGAAAAAGAAGTTATGAATTGGGAACAATAAATTAATAAATGCCTTCAGTAATCTTTGTCAAGACTCTCCTTAAAAGCAAACTAAGAGTCTGCATTTACTTACTCTTTTTGCAATACAGAGGGTTCGCAGCCCATCTATAGCATACAGATTAAGGTAATACTGGGTTTTGTTTTGGATTTTTTTTTGATGTTTGCCCCGAGGGTCATCTAGATAAGAATAAAAAAAAGAAATTAGTGGTTGAAAAATAACAGCAGCTGAATGGCCTCAGAGAATAAAAACTTGCCTACAGTACTCACTGTATTGGCACTTTACAACTGATACTTTTAAAGAGTTGTTGATGTCTCCTGGGAAACTCAAGTAAACCATTCAATTTAGAAAAAAAAATATTTTATTTTTGTTCTATCCTTTCTGTGTTCTCGCTTCAAAAGTCACTGTGAATGTATATTAGAAAGATCTTCTCCTTCTTAAGTATTTTTTTGGTCTGAATACTTTAAGAAATCATTATAATGTTCACAGCTAACACAAATGTCAAAGGGAAGCATAGTTTCAGATAAACTACTAGCAAATGCTTCTCCACATCTCATCATGTGCAGAAAAATGACACTTACTTAAAAATAGCACTTAGTTTTGCATCGAGGTTAATATCTCAAAAGAACCAGAAACTGTGTTCTGTTTTGCATACCTAAGTGTCTGTTGTTACTGCTGTACTGACACTACCTATCGTCCTGAGCCAATGTAGGAAGTTCTTGGTATGACAGTATTTTCATTTAGAAGAGAATTTACACATGTGCAGACCTCTCAGCTAACTTCTACCTTGAATGTAGCAGCATAACTTTCACTTAGCTTTACTCTTCCCTTAAAGTCATGTGTAAGAACTTAAAATCAGGACTGAGCACCTGTTCCTTTTCTATTTTTAGCTGGATTGGTTCAATGTGTGCACACTGTGATCAAAAAAAGAGTAATGAATATGATGGTAACACATTTTGTTCCATCTTATTACCTGAAATCATGTCTTCAAAAGTTAAAACCAGGTGATATGCATATTTTTTTATCATCTTCGATCAAGACAGGTTCATGTACAACGTACTCTAGTAGCAATCTTAAATAATATGAATTGCAGGGTTAGCACTAAAATAAATGTACAAGCTGGTAAGTTTTTAGATTGGAGACATTGAGTGAGAATGACTGGTACCTTATGGCAGGTCTTCGTATTCCCTGATGGCATACAATTCCTTTTTTTCTAAAGTCTGCATGTTTTTTGGGGGTGTGGAATCATTGTAGCTCTTCCTTAATACAACATTGGTGTTACTGGTGCCTGCACAGTAAGTGCACTGTGCATTACCGCACTTGCACTGGTACTTGCACAGTAACCAGTCACAGAGTCAGGTGAATGCCACTTATAACCAGAAGTCTGAGAAGACTGAAGGTCTCTGATGAGACCTACTACATATGAACTCGGTTCACCATTGGATGCGCTAACTTCTCTCAACTGACCACATTGAGAACCTATGGGCACTATACCCTTATATTAAGCACTTCATACTTATATTAATACTTAATACTAAATTGGATGACACAAATATCTTACTGTTTCTACTTTTCGGTGCCCATTTTCCCAGTGTGCATTCATAACATACCTCTTGCTATGTGCGAACTCGTATATACATGTCTATCTGTCTGTCTATAAATTCACACAGCATTCAGCATTTTTGTATTTATACAGCAGCACAATGTCTAACTGGGCACTCAGACGCTCCAGTATAAACACATACAAATATTGATATTGTAGGAAGGAAGGAGCTGGGAGCCTGAAATCCTAATATACTGCTTTTTGTTATCTCAACCATGTATCAGCACATTTTACTCACTGTATAGCTATTTTGTCACCTTTAAAGACTCTCCTCTCCTCTCTAGGTCTGTAAAGCTGGGAGTGTATGTACCCAAGTGTTCTTAAGGGACTCCATGAAGACTGTGGTATTTCACGCATACCTTCGTTTCAGTCCCATCTGTGGTGAAGGTCATGTGGTGGATACCAGTAGGAATATTCTGGTGGGCCTGTCCATCTATCTATTAATGCTACTTATGCTATCACATTGAGTTTCTCAAAGGGACAATATAGATATATTACTCTGGAAGAACATTCCTACAAATATTATTTGCAATTGGAAAGCCCTTTTTTACACGATAACTCATGGCTCTGACATACACACCACCAGGTTCCTTCAGAAGCTATTAAAACAGCTCACAACTAGATTCAGCTGCAACATAAAGCAGAAATACACATATACTGAACTGTCAGCCTAACAACGTTTCATTTAGCTTGTTTTCTACTTGTGCCTGATAATCTTCTTGGCATATGTGACTTGGCTGTGTAATATAAGAACATTTTTTTTCTGGGAGAAGGACTGCAGCAAACCTTCTGGCATGCTTCACATAATAGTGAGTCAGCTTTTTTAACTTAGAAGAATAAAGTAGGCAAGCATTCTTCCTAATTTACTGTGATACATTAATATTCTAGAATGAAATGAAATATTTTTTTGCATATCCCACATGAAATTGTCTTATGGGAGTGGCTACTTCAGCCACTCTCTGATTTCAAATGGTGCAAACTTGAATAGGTGCTAAAACACATCGAAGTTGTTTTTATTGCTTGAAGGTTATACGGTGTCAATCACTCCAGATATGTCTGAATACCATGGGCACCAATGCAGTGATCATGTCATATGCTTATGCCACTTTCAATGAACTAAGACAGTAATTCTCTGCAAGCAGAGATGTGTGTACCATTTTTCGTGTGAATTCTCAATTCCAGTGTGAAAGACTGCATCTCCCTCCTCCACCAGCATACCAATGACAGCTAAACTCCCTTCTAGCTCTTCATGTGCCTCATCAGTCCTACCCTGAGATTCATCTCGTGCTCAGAAGTTAGAAGGGGGGAAGGAATCTCTTGCAGACAAAACCCAGTTGTGGAGATTCTTTTCAGCTGGGATGCAGTGTCTATGCTGAGCAGTGCGACCACATGCACTATGTCATGCACCACATGCATGTCATCTGCCACATGCACCATGTCTCCAGAAGAATAATAGAGTGCTAGTGGCATTATGCTTGCTTCAATTCCTCCCATAATTGCAAGCTGCATAAAGCCAGAACAGTCACTGTTTTCTCAATGACTTATGTTCACAGTTCCTGTGCAAGCTGGGTATTGACTCAAAGAGTACCTTTCTTATTTATGAACATGGTGAGTATTGAGATAAAGTAAAAACAATGAACTCTTGGGAACGATTTCAAGGCTTTTGGAGATATCTCTATGCTATCAGAAAACATCAGGTTTCACAGTCTCCTCTAGACATACAGGCAGAGCAAATGGAGTCAATTAAGAAACTTTTTAAATTTCGAAGCTTACAGTGATTTCTGATTTTCTGTAAGACACAACTGAAGCTACAACATAATATTTCTTCTGATTTCAGGCCATTCCTCATGTTATATTTTAAAATACTCTTCCTCCCAAACAGAGACGTTTATGTCTGATACAGCTGCACCACATGATATTAGAGTTGGGAGGTTAGGGACACAGTGTTGGCTTGGTCCTTCAGTCTAAGGGCACAAGTACCACAAAGTCTCAAGATGCACATTTGACTGGTGTACAATTTACATATCCCTGAGGCACTAAGACAGAAAAGAGTGAGCACTGGGATTAGTTGTCATGTCAATTCACTTATTGGTCAATTCCTTGAAATGACAAATGCCTGAATTCTCATAGCATTACATTTCCTCTTACACTCACATTCCACCACCCCCAGAGAACAGGATGAAACCACTAACAGATCCTGCAATACAGATAATAGCCACAGCATAAATCTTCTGAGTCTCCCTCTACCTGGGCAATACCTCCCTGTAATGGAAAAAAGATGCCGTTCCCTCAGGAACTGACAACATATCCACTGGCATTAGGATACTGGAGGCAGAGACTGTGAATTCAGTTCCAGGAGTGAAGCTGCTCAAGGGAAATGTTAAACATTTTTCAGACAGATCCGCTGAAATGTACAGAATTACTGAAGCCAGCAGTGACTTAGAGGGCTAGAAAACAATGGAAAATGCTTATGAGGTTCTAGTGGCTGCACTAGTGGCTAAAAAACTGAGGAAAAAAGCACACAGTTTCAAAGCCACATTCAATTCACTTGTCTGTAAAGACAGTGGAATTGCTGTATATACCCAGCTACCAAATCCGCTCATTGCCAGCACCAATTTTCAGCAACTGCGCTTCCACTTCTCTGACATGCACTGTCTTTGGTAATATCACCACGTGGTTTCTAATTGACCTTGTTGGTTTTATCCAGGTGGGATCCTAGATCTGCCTGAAATTTGCCTGAAAATTCTTTGATCCATTGAGTCTACTGTGAATGGGCACAACAGCTTCAAACACAGTCTGTTATATGGTGACAAAATATTTGAGACATAGCATAAAATAATATTTTCTTTTTTTTTTTAAATGCTCAGTTCTCATTCTGAGAACTCACTTCCAAACATTATTTTCTAGGTACGTTATTAGAAATTCTCAATACTGCAAATGCTCTGTTAGTACTTCAGAGGGAAACAAGTTTCCACAGATGCTCTATGTGCCTTCTGTGATATCAGACCTTTACTAGAAAATTACTCATGAATACTTTGTTGTTAGATAAGAACAAGTTGTTCTTAATTTTTTTGGCTCAGCTTTGATTTATATGGCTGTAAACAGAAAACCAATGCCAACATTTTTCTGTATTTCATTAAAATAAAATTACACAGTATAAGCCTTTCACAATTGTTTACTCCAACTAATGTCAAAGTAACCACAAAGTGAATGCATTAGTGAAGCATGGGAAGTACCTCTAGCACTTTTGGGCTCTATCCATTCATACTGAGGCAATCTTTTAAACACAGGACTAAATTCAGTGCTGAAAATACAGTAAATTAGATGCAAACTAATTCATGCAAACTGAAACCCGTGTGTCTCCCCTAACTTCTGAAAGCTTACAGAATTCTTCTTGAATCCAACTGATTACAATTAGCAGCTATTTAAAGTTGTCCCTGTTTCATGTAACATCTGGGTGCTGGAGCAGTTCTCCATGCTTTAGGGAAGTACTCCATGTTCACAGCTACATGCCCAGTCCCTAGCAGTCAACTACGTATTTGAAGCCAAAATTTCTCGTCCGAACTGGATCGCTCCTTCCTTTTGCCACAACCTTTCTGTTTTGATGGTTGATTGATTCACAGTGCCCTTTAGTGTCATAGTCAAACCAGAATAAATGTATTGATCTACATGAACGTATTGCAACAAAAAGAGTTAAAGATTCACAAATGTAACAGAGAGGGAAGCTGCAATATGAAGTACTTGGGGTTCCCATAAAATACTCAAATAGTCAAGCACTGCCATCCAGGTTTTCCTGGAGAAATGTAAATTGCTTTGGCAGAATTTCAAGAAATTCCTTCAAAATAAAGTTTGCTAGTAGAACATCCTGTACCCAAATTAATTTAACTCATTCTTGTAAGATAAGGAACCAGTAATTTGTTACAGAATATTTGCTATAGAAACAAAGTATTATAAAAGAAGAGACATGCTTGCCATTCTACAATTCCCTATATTAACAACAAAAGCAAGCAGGTCCACTTGCTAGAGAAAGTTGTAAGAAATGATGAGTTTTTCAGCAGTTAAGCAGAACTGCCTCCCCCCAGCCCTCCACTCTTGCAAAGGTAAGTAAGAGGTGTACCTGAAGAGCAGGGTAGAAGAAGATCCATAACAACTGAATCTGCTCCTTTAGTGTAAACATTTATTTCATCTGTGAGGGGATGTCTGACCACTACTGACATCCTCTTCCTGATGGAATCAAAGCCCAACGTATGTAATACTTCAAAGCTTAATGTTCCCAGGTGAGGTAGCTCCACTGATACCTGGTCAGACAGCCTTCCAACCAGAGAACAGTTATATGCCCTTGCTGCATAGACAAGAGCAGCTTCATCTGGACTCTCTGCCTCATAACGGAGTTCTCCTTCCTCAGGTCCGCTCCCCACAGCTGTTCGGCCTTGCTGGGAGCTGTAGCCATTGTTATTCATCTGCGCAGAGTATGCCAGCTTCTCTTCCAGTTTTAATAAAGTGCTATCCGTAGATGTAGATGAAAGCACACTTAAACCAAATCTGTGCATTGATTTGCTTGTAGCTAGACTAGATGAACTGCTGCTGTTAGATCCAGAGGTCAAGCGACTTGGAGTGAACCTTCGTATGAAGTCTTCTATGGTTTTTACTGGGGATTTTAGTTCAAATCGATCTCTGACCTTGAGAAGTAAAAAACAAAACACAAAGAAAAGCTGTACAAAAATTCCAACATTGATATTCAGTCTAAGTAGCTTCAATTAAAGAGCAGAATATCTTCGAGAGCAAAAAGTAATTTTTGGTATTTGTATTTTGAGAAAGGAAACTAAATGGACAAAACTGATTTAATGGCAAAAAAAAAATTTACTAGAGCTTCTAAATTGTACTTGTGTGTGAAAGTACATATGTTTTGTATTAAAAACATTTTTTTTTCTTTAAGCTCCTCAGATATGACTAATGGATAGACTATAAGTGTTGCAGCACCACCAGTAGTGCATACTAAAAGCTATCGTTAGTAGGAAACATTGGCATTCACTTTCAGTGAAGGTAGTAAAAAAAAAAAGTTAATGTAAGAGTTTTCTGTCAAACAGTGTGGTATCAGAAAAGTTTTATAAGAATACGCCTATGTTGACAACATTCTCAATAAGAACATGTTGAAATAAAAAATTTCCACTGTCTTCTCTTTCAGCATCAAGGCATTTTGTTTCGGTTTTATCGCTCATCTCAGTTTACATAAATCTTTTTTACAGATGCAATGTTATTAATAGTAATAGCATTACTATTATTGTATAGCATTAAATTATTGTATAACAGTATAGCATTCCTGAAACAGCAGAATTGAGCATTCTCCAAATGTTTCCCTGGCACAAAAACATGTCATTTTGCAGACTAGTTCAATTTCTATTCCAATTTGGAACAGAAACAAATAGCAGAATTTTCTCCAGAATGGAAATTCCAGCTGCTGGGTAGCTTTAATACTACATTCCATTATATTTTTGTCTTACAGGTCATCTTGGGATTGCGTTTTTTGAAATTCTTATTCATCAATGACACTGGCTTAAGCCAATTTAAGCAGTAATGATCATTATATCTCATAATGAGCTTAAGATGCATCTTTTACATAATTTGAAAGTTTTAAGCAACATTTTTCAAGTAAATTCTCTTTTAAAACTTTTAAAAATGTCTCAGCCTTTTAATTTAATCCACACGTGCACAATATTCACAGACAGCTTATATTCTTTTCTGGGAAGTCGCACATTTGCAAAGTAGTTTCCACACATACTTACAGACATACTTACATTTATTAAATGAATAAGTCACAGTACAAGAAATGGGGAAAGTTTTAGAAGAATGTTGAGATTGTCAATGAAAGCATATCTTTTCTTGAAGATAAGTGAAATAGCTGGCATACTCCATTTAACTAATGCTTAACTAAACCTGCTTCAGCACATTGCAGTTCTAAGAGTTATCTCACAACTATTTGTAGTTGTTTCTCATTAGAACGGGAGGTTTTATTTTATCCAGTTACAAGATAAACTAGCACTAATGCAAAAGAAGCTGAAGCTCTATTTTGCTGTTTCTTGAACTCACCTTCTGTCGGGGCTGATTTGGTGCAGTAACCACGACTGTATTACATATAGTCAAAGCGATGAAGAAGTCAAAGATGTCACATAGTTCTGGACTCAAATGGGATAATGGCTGTTCGTGGCTCCTCATGACTTCCAGATGCTTTGCACATTCATTTACCTTTTCTAACAAGTTCGGGTCAGGTGTGATGTCCTTCTCCTAGTAATAAACAGCAGTGATTAAGATCTATGACTCTGCAAATTTCCAAAGCAGCAACAAGCAATCAAAGCATCCAAAGCAGTGTCAATATCAACAGCTTTATGGTGGCCTGTATCACAGAGTCAAGGTGGAGAGGACTGTAAGACACCCATTCTAGACAATAAACAGTTAACAATGAGCCTACCAATAGAAATGCAAATGTGAGTAACTGTGTTATCAACTTCTTCACTAAAGGTAATTATAGTGGCAGTATTCATCTACTTTGGGGGTAGTGGATAGGAGAAGAGTTACATACTAATATTCCTCCCTCTCTCCTGTCTAATTCAATACATTTATTACCTATTACTAAAGGGTGGTACACTACAGAGACCAGAAGAGTGGAAAAACTAAACAGCAATGACATTCAAAGCTCAGACTTATATCAGCACAATAAAATGAAACCACCTTGCATTGTTTGTTAGAGAACAACCACCATCCACACATTTGAAGGCAATTCTTGTGTTTTTTTACATTGAAACACAAAGCACTTTCCACTCTATTTCATCAGTACTTTCCACTTATTTAATCTATTTCTTGTCAGAGCAAACTCTCGTATTTCTTAAGATAGGAGGATGCAAGGATACAAAAGATTAAAAGATAAACCGATCTAAGGCTCTTTCTTCAGTAGAATTTTATCTGCTGATGCTCAGCAGTTGAGGAATCTGAGCAATCACAGAACCCAGTGTGTAAAAACTGCATCTTGGAACTGTACCAGAAGAGCTTACTCTTGACTGAAATCAATACGTTCCACCAGTGCAAACAGCATCCTTCTGTGTCTATATTTGTAATTGTTTTATTTGAGTTTGTGTCAACAGTGTAACAATGCAAAATCCCTAGATAGGAAAGACTTGGCTTCTCTGCTCTCTTATTACCATTTGGCTCATGCAGAACTTCCACACAATTACAATAGTATAAAATAAACTAAACAGAGCAAAGTTGTAAGGCCATAAATTCACCAACATTTTGAAATGTAAACATTTTTATTTTTTTTTAAATACAACATACACAATCCACTGATAACCTTGAATGGCACTGAAAATTATGCGATGGTGTATGTCAACAGTGTCTAAGCATTGGAATACAGTGTCCAGCCCACTACTTGCTAGTTTTAAAATTCTGTGACAAAAGAGAAAAGAAGAGGCATATGCAGAGCAATTAGCATCGTTGACCTCAAAACTATGCTGCTCTCAGCTTCTGCAGATAAAAGGAAGGCACACATTTTCTTTTCAAAATCAAGGTATAACTAAAACAAAGGTTTCAGATTGTCTTTACCTTTAGCTTGGTCCCACAAAGAAGGTATTTAGATAAAATCTATGTCAACACTTTATTGTTTTTGCACAAACAGCTGAGACTACAGAACAAAAAATGCCAAGATGAAGCCTGTAAGAGGTACACAATGTGCCACAGATTTCTTTACCATTCCCTTTTCAGGACATTGTTCTATTAAAAGACACAGGACGCTGTGTATTTAGTTCTCATCACTTACCATTGGGCTACTGAACGCAGTGTGCTTCGAGAGTATGCTTGCTCTTTTTGCTTCAGCTCTGCTACCTGTGCGCCGGTGGGTTTTGGTGCTCTGGCTTCTGTGGATTACTTTGATGCTTTGATGGCTGCAGATACTATCACGCTGGGATACAGTTCCTCCTTTTGGGGCTGCCTCGTCTTCCTCAGAATCAGGTTCTTGGTACATCGCTAAGCGTTTGGCTATCAGGAAAAATACAGAGGGACAAATGTTGTGTATGTCAAACATGGCTGAGAAAGAGGGAGAGGGACATGGTGACTTTGTTCAAGTGATCTGCTTTCAATATTATACTGTGCTTTCATGGTAAGAATGAGTGATTCCATTATCAGGAGATAACAAAGTCTAGTCTTAATTGAACGGTAGTGTCTAACGGAGGATGTAGATAATATAATTAGAAATGTAATGCAATATATTGCCTGCCTCCCTCATCATTGCACTCTCTCTGAAAGGCAGTTAGACTCTGTGGTAACTTACTGCATTCCTGCAGACTATTCTACAGCTCAGCCTGATGAAATCAAATAATTTTGTCTTCATTTGCAGTCTGAGAAGGAAATAAAACAATCCAGAAAATTTTCTTCTCCTTTCCAACAGAATACAGAAATTTCACAGAAAGTATTTTCCAGTAAAAATGTTGCATCTACCAGTTCGCTGACATCCGAAATGTCCTCAGAACAACATGCCTACAGAGCACTACTGCCCTTATTTTATATACAGAGATGAGGTACAGAGAGTGTAAAAGCCTTGCTCAAGGTCAAGGCCATCTGCTGCAGAGTAGACATGAATCCAGATTCTTGGCTCCTAGCCTAGTGCTAAAACCACCCCAGAGTCTGTCCCCTCCTCTCTGGACAGCATGATAGGCAGTGCAATGCAGCATGTTGCACCACAACAAGGGTACCCTCACTGGCTGCTTCTGTCACTATTTGCTGAAGTGAGCAATACCTAGTTTACACAGAATGAAAGTTCTTCCAAATTATATATTTTAGATGTACGCTTCCTCAGTCAAGAATCCAACTACAACAACTAATGTCAGAAACCAATCCTGGCAGTTTGACCTACAAAAGTTAAAAACGAAATAAAAGAAGAAGTGTGAAACAGCTGTGGAATCCAGCCCCTCTAATGACAGGCTTCATCTAGCTCTTACTGATGTATAACGTATTTTTCCATTCCTAAAGACCGTGAGCATTTAATAATCTGGGTTATTCATTAGGCAAACACATGCCACTCTAACAGGTATCTATTCCTTCATTAGGTATTAATTGAAAGGCTTTTAATTATACTGTCAAAACAATCCACACTGTCCAGATATACAGTACAAGTTACATACTTTTATCTTAGCTTTGTTTTGTTTCTCTGGTGTAACAAATTAAGATTTTTCTAAAGTCAAATGATAAATCACTAGCATGTAAGTTAATTATTCAGGCATTCAACAACAACAACAAAGAATATTTTTGTTCCAAAATACTTCCTGAGAAAAATCTTGCATTACATAGAGTCAGTTTGCCATGGGATCACTTTTAAGGTAGCTAGCTTTATGATCAAAGTAAACCCATCCTCACCATCCGCTGAAATTTCCAAACTTATTTTAGCTGACAGAAGGCAGTCGGAGGAGTTGAAATCAGACCACACACAGTACATGGTGATAACTCTATCAGTACAGTATCATATATCAGAGGTTTTTTCAACTCTATTTGAAACATCTATAGGGTCTGCCTGAAATGCGTGAGCTGGGAGATCTTCCCAGGCCTGGCTGTGAACGCACACCCGGTTGTTGCCCTAACTGCATGCCCAGGTATGCAACATTCTGTGCTGCATTCTGGCTCTGGCTGAAAAAAAATTCAGGCCACGAAGGTAGAAAGGGCCATAGTGCACTTGGAGGCACAGAGAAGAGACTGCAGGACACACTGCAGATCACTTCTGCCCCACAGCTTGAATACAGCCCTGCAGCACAGGCCCTGCAGCTGATGTAGTCCAACTGTGGACGACTGAGGAGTTTCTTTCATTAGCACTATTTGATGTGATTCATGCTCCTCACGGCACATCCAGCACTGTGAGGGCAGCTGCTCCTTGAGCCACACAGCTGCAAACAGAAGAGCACAGCACTGTTGCTTCTCCTTTCAGTACCTACCTCGTCCTTTGATTCTTTTGACAGAACCTAGAATATAGCTCAAAAATTTAGGGAAGTCACTGGCCCTTCTGTTGCACAGTAATGACTTGCAAGGAAATAAAGTTCACTTTACCTGCACAAGCCTCTTCCTGCAACTTGTTGCATGTGCTTTGAGACAGTGCAGTTCGAACCTGCCCCATGACTCTTGCCCACTAATTCCCACTTTCTTCTGCTCTATAAGCCTCTATGTATTTTCACAGTGGAAGTGCAGATCCCTATACTGTGAACTTAATTCAACTGATCATAGGTTTGCCTATATCTGAAGGAGTCTACACTGAGGGCCCAAAGTGATCTGCAGCGTGTCATAAGCACTGATCCAGGCCCTCAATCAAGATGTGAGCCAGATTGCTCACTGTTCCCTCCTAGCATCCCAGTTTTCTTCCAAAGGAATCCCAGGCATGTGAG
Source organism: Tetrax tetrax (assembly GCA_009806455.1). Lineage (NCBI taxonomy): Eukaryota > Metazoa > Chordata > Aves > Otidiformes > Otididae > Tetrax > Tetrax tetrax. Next base: position 64,648 of record WHYT01013259.1, read on the forward strand.
GGAGGAAGGAGCCATGTGGACACCACAGTGTGTCACTTTAAGAGGATGCCTCAAGTAGCAGAACGGAGCAGCACACTGAAGGACTTCTGACCCTCTCTGCACTGGGGCAATATGATGGAGTGCACATCTGTGGAGGTATGATGGAGCACATATTCTCGGATGAGGCCTGTGGAGGGCAGTGCCCAGCCTGACAGTGCAAGCTCTGCCTTAATTATCTTCTGCAGGCTCCAAGTTACATTTTGCAAACCACAGGCTGAAAAACCATTGTTCAAGATGACACACCAGGAAGGTTTTCTGCACTTTACCAACGTTTACGACTTAAATCAATCATAAGTAGCACATTTTTGTGCCTCATCTTCACTAAGGCTCTTAGCAGCAAACTCAGTCCCAAGGAGAGTCGGCACAACATGGACACTCAGCCTCTCCCAGGAAAAGCATAAGAAAAGCTTGGATTTGCCATAGGGATAATCTTCCTCACTGTGGACGCTGGGCATTTGAATTGGTAACTGACAGAACACTGCACTTCTTGTAACAGGTCATATTCCTTGACAGGGAAAGAACTGGCTACAGTTATTATTTTTCAGCTTTGCAAAATGTGCTACTCAGTTGGTCCAATTCCCTTTCGAGTAGAGTTTTTTAAAAAAGCACACGTTTTCTTTAATAATCATATCTAATTTAAGCTTCTGCTCAAAAAATACATCTTGAAATACATGACTCCAAAGATCCTGAACTCATTATCATTTTATTACATGTATAAAAACTCTATGGTTAAGCAGAGAACACATCTCATGCGCAATACACAGTTATGCTTCTATACCATATCTCTTTATTCTTCATTGCTCTTTCTTCTTTCTTACATTACATTTAAAAACATTTTGTTTATTCAACATAGCAAACACCATTTCCTAATGCAGCACTCAGTTTACTTATTAGTATTATACCAGTAGTGTGGTCCTTTCTAGTCTATGTAATATTACCTATCTCTTGCTCTTTATACAGATTTTCGTTGTAGCACATTCATTTAATAGTTCCTGCCGCTGAGAAAAAGGAGAAAAAGGGAAAGTATATATGAGCCGAGAATCTCATTTAACCAAGTCAAATGTAATTCTTTTGATACAAATGGTATTATTTCAGTTTATACCAAGGTAAGCTTGATAACAAAAAACAGGCCTTAGCACCTTTCAACATTTTCTCAAGTGCAGTCTTGCGTATTATGCAGCAAGAATTAAGATGTTTGAAGAAATAATGAAAACCGGTTCAATCATTATGTTATGGCTAAGGTTCACAATGCTTCAGCTGTGCAAAGCATGTTTCTTTGGGAACACACTGTTCCCTGCATCCACTCAGCCCTCTCCAATTCAGAACCTTTTCCTGCGAACACTATAACCTGAAAGATATTGTTGTGGGATGCTTTTCAGTTTCAGCACAGAAAATTCATGGCCTTGATCTTTTGTCTGATAGTTTTTTTTATTAAGGGCAAAGACACAAACAACTCCGAGAAACACTCTAATGCAATTCATGAAAGTCAGATTTCACTATCCTCTAGTTCATTTTCTATCTACAGTATGAAGAAGAAACAATAATTAATACTTATTCCATGACCTCTCTTACATTTTTCAGAAGACAATGGTAAGCCACAAATAAAACTCCTGTAGTAGCTGCTAAGTATTTGAAGAAACATTGTTTTATTAAAAAAACCCAATTTAATTAATTATTTTTTTTTGTTTTATTTTACCTTCCGTGCTATCTGTGTTGTACGATAAGGCATCTATTTTGCAGGCTGATGGAGACACTGTTGCCACATAGCCAGATGTTCCACTAACTAGAAAAGTAAAGAACTTCCCTTCAAGCAGAATAAAACTGCAGACCCCCTAAATAAGAATAATTCAGCTGTCAGTGTGTGGGCCCTGATTTCACCATAGGATAATTCCATTTCATCGCAAATTGTTGAATAAGGTTGTTACTGAACTATCATGAAGTAAATCTAGATGTGCAGTACTTAGTCACGCCACCACATCACCTTATTTCCTTAATATTTTATGACTGCAGCCTTATTTTACTTTGAAGTGCACTCTAGTGTCTACATAAAGAGTCAGTCGAGCAGCTAGCATGCTATTAATTTGTACAAGTGTGCTAACATAATCTTAATTTAATTTACTTTGCAAGAATTTCCCCATAAGGACAAGTCTTGAGATTAGAAAACACTCTCCCCTCTTGGTATCTCCAGGGGCTTACAATGAATAATCTGGAGTCCTTCATTAAGAACTTTTTACTCCGTTTAGAAATGGAGATCATTCCTACCTTTCTGGAGATTTTCCAGAGGAATTGTGAGTGCAAGCATATGTTTAGAAAAAAATAAAAATTATTACCTGCCTCTAAACATGAGTTATTCTGTCTTCTATAGGATTTAAAATGGGGCACTCCTCATACACTGAGTTCTACATCTGCTGGCACTCGCTTTCTCCTCAGTTACCAATTAAAATTTTTCAAAAAGCAATAAAAAATGTAAAGAGACACTACAAACAAGCTACACAGAGTGCCTGAAGCACCCAGGTTTGCTAAAGTTTTTGATCTTTCTGGGGAAGGCCTAAATGGGCTATCCTGATTTCTGAAGATTGTAAAATTGTAAAGGTGGCAGATAAGAAGTCCCTTTGGAAGCAACAGCCGCATTTACGGAAAAGGTTTTATTGATTTCTATGCTTTTTTAAAAAAAATTAATAAATCCAGTTCTCCAACGTGGCTAGAATGTGCAGTCTATGTTCTCTTGACTACATAAACAAAGAGTAAGAAAGTTCCACTACAAAACAGCCCCTCAAAATAACAAAGAGATTTTTTTAATATAATGCACTTTTCTATGAAAAGTAGTTGCTGGTGAATCTTCAGGAAATAAAAGTAGAAAGCAGAAAGAAACTGCTTCTTTCTCAGATTTAGTGATTAAGAAATTTTGCTCGGCAGGAGGAAATCATTGAGGTTTTCATCATCTGCCTTCATCTCCATAAACTTCTCTTACTCTAACATTGTCTAGAGTTTTTTCCACAGTCAGTGGAGGAAAGAGGGAGGAATGCAAAGAATGAAAAAATAAAATTTTTCACAATTGTGTGGTTGCATTCATGGAGATCCAGCTCATGTTTTGTTGAAAGTTCTGTACAATCGGTGGCTACAGAGATCACGCCCCATATGCAAGAGTGCGATTAATTCAGCATTTGGGAAACAACTAGGACAAATGTCAAGCCAAGAGCATCTGGTTGTAGCCAAATCATCTAACAACTCTTAGAAGCACAGTTAGCTTTTGGGCACCTACGATCTCTGGGATTAGCAGATAGACTTGGGGCATGGCCAGTTCCAAGAATTGTTAGAAGCTGGCTACCAGCCTGAAGGGAAGAGCTATGTAATTTTACATATAGGGAAACAAATTCTTTTTTTTTTTGTGGGGGGGGGGGGGCTAGCTTTATTCTGGGCTAGGAGGAAGTACTGATTGGAAGAATAATTCTAGGATTTAACTAGAGTATAGTGCCCATGGGCATTCCATAAATGTCTAGGACATTTATGAACGGGACAATCATTCTTCCACTTGGAGAGGTCCATGACATACCCTGTTCCTGAATTAACACTCTGTGAATCAATAAGAACTTTTGAAGAAGAAAACAGAACAGATTTAAGAATGCAGGTCACATAGTTGTGAGGTAGGAATTATTTTCACCCACATTTAGAATTCTAAATCACAGAGAAATAGGCATTATTTAGATAATAAACACAGATGTCTAAAACAGGTCTGATAAATTACAACCACAAATGCTTAATTTTCTCCAGTAACTGTAAAGTCACTACATAACTATCTTCCACACAAGTATCTAAAATTAGGGAACAACAATCCCATACCTATCAACATAGCCTCCACAGGGCCCAAATGGGCAGCGCGAATTCCCGTAGTTTGATCCCTATTAGTGCATAATCCATCACCAAAATATTACAAGTGACCTCAACAAAGATGAATATTTGATAGAGCTTGCATCACAGAACTGTTGCTGAGTACACTCACACTTTCCCTTACAGCCTCCACAAGCATTCCTGGATTCCTCTTTGGTGCTAAGCTCCTGCCTAGCAGTACCCATGAGTAATACGTTGTACTACCTCCAGTTGGCCAAGAGGTTCTGTCCCACACTGCTGCAATTTATTGGTCTCCATTATTCATGTTTTTGTCACCTCTTGTCAAGACTAAAAGAATGCAAGATTCCTGGCTGTAGCACCATCAGTCTCATAAGAAACTTAGAGCTAATGGAGAATTCTGGAGGAAAATGTTTTCTCCAGCAAATTTATGAAAACTGCCCCTTGTTCCCTATACTACCTAAAAAAAGTATTAAGTGTTGGTCACTGTTTCAGTTTTTATTTTAGAAGCATTTAATTGCTTCAACTCTGCATAAGGTGAACATAAGCCTCTGTGACAAAAACCATGACTGTTTGTCCATATCTGATGCAAAACAAACTCTCCTTCGTAATCATAAAGCTCACCTTTCACATGAAGAATTGATATGGCTTTGTGGAATGAATTTCCAAAGAAAATAGGAACACTCCCATCACTCAAGAAAAAGACATGCTGCCTCAAATATGCCAAACCTAACAGAGTGTAGTGTATGCCTTTTAAGTAGCCTCAAACCCAAACAAATCATGCACTGCATGCATAGGGAGAGGAAGAAGGGAAAAGACCAAGCTACACATAAGGAACATCACGAGCATTGCTTAATGCATTAGTGGAAGGAACTGAAATATAATGATGACAAACACAGTATAACAATTTCTGTAAAACAGAAAAGAATGGGATAACTGCTCATAACTGCGAACAAATTTTAGGGAGAAAAGCTTACAATGCAGCATAAAGAAAATTTGTGAAGGCTATGTACAATCTCTTGATTGAGTTATTAGCAGATATGCAGCAGTCCTAGATTATGCAGAAAAAATGCTTCAACAGAAAATTAAAGTTGCAAAGCAAGGAAATTTCAGACGTCAGTCTGCCATTGTAGGCATAATTTTCCACCTCTGTGTGTGTGCATGGCTGAGCCCCAGAATACAGGGCCTCTAGATGACTTCAGAGGAAAATTTGTCAGAACTTCTTAGCATGGGAAAAAAGCGTGTAACATTGTACCCTTGTTCTTGGATATGGCTGAATGGAGCTGTTCTGACTGAAATTTCTCCCCCAGGATTCATGCCTGAGACAAAGATCTGGTGTGGAAAACTTGAACCAAATAGTTACGGTTTTGTAAAACTATAAATAATTGAAAACATGATCTTATCATGAGAATGGACAAGCAACTGGAATAACAGGCACTGCCACCCAGCCACAACAGAATAATAAATACAGTATAAAGAACTCAGAACAAGGATATTTCTATCCTGAGCTATCTGCTTTTACAGTAGAAAATTACCTGTTATCTTCAGCTTTTGAATCTTGACTCATGTACAACAATTTTAGATTCATTTCTTCATCTTCTTCTTTCCTCATTTTTATAAAGAGAAAGAAGAAGACCCAGGGAACTACAGGCCAGTCAGTCTCACTTCTGTACCTGGCAAGGTCATGGAGCAGATTCTCCTGGAAACCATGCACATGAAAGAAAGGAGGTGATTGATGACAGCCAACCTGGCTTCACTAAGGGCAAATCGTGTCTGACCAATTTGGTGGCCTTCTATGACCGAGTTACAGGATTAGTGGACAAGGGACGGGCAATGGGACATCATCTACTTGGACTTGTGCAAAGCATTTGACGTTGTCCCGCACGACATCCTTCTCTCTAAACTGGTCAATGGCTCGATGTCCAAGTGGAGACCAGTGACGAATGGTGTTCCTCAGGGGTCAGTATTGGGACTGTCCCTGTTTAACACCTTTGTTGGCGACATGGACAGTGGGATAGAGTGCACCCTCAGCAAGTTAACCAAAAACTCTAAGCTGTGTGGTGCGGTCAACACATTGGATGGGAGGGATGCCATCCAGAGCGACTTTGAGAGGCTGGAGAGGTGGGCTGTGCAAACCTCATGAAGTTCAACCAGGCCAAGTGCAAGGTCCTGCACATGGGTTGAGGCAATCCCAAGGACAAATTCAGGATGGGCAGAGAATGGATCAAGACCAGCCCTGAGGAGAGGGACTTGGGAGTATTGGTTGATGAGAAGCTCAGCATGAGCCAGTAATATGTGCTTGCAGCCCAGAAAGCCAACGGCATCCTGGGCTGCATCAAAAGAAGCGTGGCCTGCAGGTCGAGGGAGGTGATTCTGCCCCTCTACTCTGCTCTCATGAGACCCCACCTGGAGTACTGCATCCAGTTCTGCAGCCCCCAGCATAAGAAGGACATAGACTTGTTGGAGTGAGTCCAGAGGAGGGCCACAGAGATGATCAGAGGGCTGGAGCACCTCTCCTGTGAGGACAGGCTGAGAGAGTTGGAGCTGTTCAGCCTGGAGAAGAGGAGGCTCTGGGGAGACCTTCTAGTACCTGAAGGGGGCTTATAAGAAAGATGAGGAGAAACTCTTTAGCAGGCCCTGTTGTGATAGGACAGGGGATGTGGTTTTAAAATAGAAGGAGGTAGATTCAGACTGAATTTCTGAATTCAGACTGAATTCAGAAAGAAATTTTTACAATGAGGATAGTGAAACACTGACACAGGTTGCCCAGAGAAGTGGTGGATGCCCCATCCCTGGAAACATTCAAGGCCAGGAGGGATGGGGCTCTGAGCAACCTGATCCAGTTGAAGGTGTCCCTGCTCCTTGCAGGGGGGGCTGGACTAGATGATCTTAAAAGGTCCCTTCCAACCCAAACTATTCTATAATTCTATGATTCTATCTAAAGTGCTACTCAGAGTTTGATTCCAAGTAACAAACCACTACACCTGAAAAATTACTTGGCTACGCGAAGAAAGACACAGATAATATTTGAAAAGATATGAAAAGGAAGATGCATTTTACTTGATTTTCTCAGGTCACTTTCCAAGTGAAAGATTTTAGAATTTTCTAATTCATGAAATCTTCAGCAAAACCTGAGGTGCAGAGTAAGATGGCATCGGTTGTAACACAGGCCCCGAAATCTCAGACGGGAATTCAGATACTCTGGTATAAGACATTAAAAAGCGGCTGACAAATAATTTGCAAGGAAGCACACAGCAATGAAATGATGTTGATGCACTCCCTAAAACCACAAAGAGTCATGATGAACATTTTACCACATCTAACCCAGAAGGTTTCAGCAGAAGAAAAGATAAGAGATGGTTAGCAAATCAGACTGGGGAATAGAGCTATCAAAAGAATTGAATGAGGAATAGTTTTTATTGTGTTATTAATCCTGGTTATAGGGAATAAAATCAATAGAAACTATCACTACTTACATATAGAATTGTTGCAAATCTGTTATGGATACCAGCTTGCTTCTAGGAAACCTCCTACCCTTTCCATCTCGATCTGGGTATCGAGGACTTTAATCAGTAGAATTATAATCAATGATATAACCAATGATTGATAATAGGAAGATACTTAATCAATATGGTTCTGGAATATAAATATGGGGTGATTCTTGTTAACTATAGAGCTATAGTCACATGGGGTAAATTTTATATGAAATATCCTTATCTTAGAAATTAGCCTAGCGTGTCGGGGGGTAGTTAGGGGAGTGGTAGAACGAGGCACCAGCTATGCAGCTTGGGCCTTGAGCCATCACTTTCAAACCAGAAGATTCAAGGGCAAGATGGCCTTGTTCTCAGGACCATATATGGAGATTTCAAGGAGGGGTTTGACCAAGAAATTTGAGGAGGGGGCGTCCTGACGACCCCCAAGACCACCAGAAGACCCTCGACTCAAAAGACTGAGCATGAGCAAATAGGAGGAGACGTATTATAATGACTTCTCGGAAAATTAATGTTTATGCATAACATTTCTTGTAAATCTAGTGAATATGTATATCAAATGTGTATTTAACTGTGCTGTTGTATCAGACAGGTGCGCACGCTAAGTGGAATGATTCCCCGTGTGCCCAGCACTGCAATAAAGAAGTGCCTGCTTCTTAACTTCACGTTGCTGTTAAGGAGTTTTATTCTGGATTTCAGTAACAATGACAGAGAAAGACCTATTTTCTGTAGAGGAGAAAAATAAAAATAAAATACTGCATAAAATATTTTGTATAAATTCAGTGTCAATTTAAAAATTGTATTTGCAAGAAATTTTATACTGACTGAAGTTACAAGAAAGCCCAAACATAGCCACATGTGAAAAGAATGACCAAAAAAAAATCAGTTTATTTTATGTTTTTCTTTGACACTTCTGTTTGCAGTGAAATTCACTCTGCTTTCATTAACATTTATATTGTAATCTGAAATCATAAGAGGAAAGCATGCGCAAACTTAAGATTTCTGTTAAATAAATTATATTTTAAGAAAAAAGATCTGAAATTCAGTACTCAAGTTCAGGAGCCTGAGTTCAGCCTACATATTAGGTGATGATACCAAGCTCATAAAAATACCCTTTCTGCACTGTTTTAGTTGACAGTACCATGATCATTCCTGCAAGGAACAAGAGTACTCTCTAAAATTAGCATAAACAAACAAAAGATCAATAGTAAGGAAGAAGAAAAAGAGAACGAATAATCAGAGTATCACAAACAGAATTAGGAGTCCAGAAACATACTCTTAATTCTAATTCTTGTCTCTCTCTTACCTATAGTACAGAGGTAGGAAGTCACAGCATCTCCCTGTTTAAGTTCTTCTTTCTGTAATACTGGGATAATAACACTACCCAAACAGCTAGTTTATTGAAAAACAGTGCCTTAAATGTAAGATCTCAGTACTACTTTAAAGTAGGAGAAAAATGAACAATCCTTGCATACTTCCATAACTCAAAACTTCAAAATATCTTTTTCTGATTCATAATCTTATGAACTCCCTAAGGCATGTTTTAGATTTTACAGTCTATTTTGATTATTCTTATTCTGTATCTTATTTGTAATCTGAACTTCTGTAATGGTCTTTGAAAAAACTTTCTTATCAGTGATTTTTAGATGTTATGTAGATTAAAAAACTTTTTTTTTTTTTAAATAGGAATGCAGTATTGTAGCTATCAATATTTTCCTGCATACAGAGTATGATTTGAAGAGTTAAGATCTGTTATGTCAAAAATGGTAACAACAAAATGTTAGAGGAAAATAACACAGATTACAAACAAATCACAAAACAGCAAATCACTTCATAATTTTAAAAGGGTGATGAGATGACACAGGGATGACAACTCTCACATTCCCTTGTGACAAAGTGAATTTTTAGTGTTTCAGGAACCTGATATCTGGGGATTCTCTCATCTTCAGTGTTCATACAGCAGTGAAGATACCTTAAAACCAACACTTGTCATACAGGAGCACTGAAAAAATCTGACAAAGGTAACATAAAATACGCTATTAGATCAGATTATATTTCTTGTTAATACGAAAACCAGCACCTTTGTTTACATTTATTTCTCAGCAGAAAAGGATAATCTCATTCCAGGTATTCAACCAGGCACTAATCTGGCTATATGATTAAAACTGCTATTTTACACAGCGTACTTCAAACACACAAAACAATTGTGATACCAGCAGCACTATTCAATTTGCCTAAGTTAGCCATGTGCTCAAGTGCTTTACCATGTCAGGAGCTAAAGCCAGAAGCTTTTACTGTCTTGACAACATACTGTAGATGTTACAGAACACCTTCATAAGATTGCCGTTGCTAGCTGAACACAGCCACCAAATTATACTAATCTGAAAACAGCTATTATACAGTTTGCTGAGTGGATACATGCAATTTCTTTTGTTTTTCTTTTTGATTTATGATTATAGTAATTTTTGTATCTACTTCAGATTGCCCAAAGTATAACGGTTAGATAGAAAACGAGATCATGAGCTCACCGTTATCATCATGGGAATACTCTATTCCAGAAACAGTGCATCTTCGGAAAACCATCTTGTTTTCAGTAAGTGTCCCAGTCTTGTCTGAAAAGATAAACTGCACCTGACCTAAGTCTTCTGTGATATTTAAAGCTCGGCACTGCAGCTGAGAGTCTGTTTCTTCATCATATAAATCTTTATCTTGATGAATAAAGTATACTTGGCAGATTTTAACTATTTCAATGGATACATACAAGGAAATTGGAATCATAACCTAGAATACACAAAAAGAAAGATAATTAGGAGAAAACAGAAGCAAGGATATAAGGAATTAGTAAAATCTAGTTAAATTGGTACTAGACTAGAACATAAAGAGGCTGTGTACTTTAAGTATCTACCATAAAGTTATTATCATGTTTGAAAAGAGTTTATTTACTGTGCTAGAGAAGGAAAACCTACAGTGAATTGCAGAGCTGAAATGCATTATTATGATGTCTAGAAGGGTGATTATCAAAACTTAGACAGAATCAAATCTTCTTTAGGCTAATAAGGTGAGCTTGGAACGAGCTGGGACAGGAAAAGAAAAAAAACCAAACAACCCAAACCAGACAGTACAGTCTTTGTAAAAGAATGGGATAAATTTATTCTGCATAAATAATAGGCTGTTTAGAAATTCACTTTGCAGGAATACAAGAAACAGGAACACAGGAACAATCTTTTTGGCGTTGGCTTTTGCACTGAAGATTATTTTAATGAAGAATACATTTTATAATTGCTGAAGAAAGATATGTGAGAAGTTTTTCCAGAAAAGATTTTCAATTGTTTATGGGGATTGTCAAAACTCCCTGAAATACCTAATTTGTACCTAAGTTTTTCTCTGCAGATATTTTTTCAGGACAGAAATTCTTGATGTATGTATACATAATAAATAATGTACACATTATTTAGCTTGCTGAATTAAATATGAGGGATAAATTTATAGCATGTATATAAGTGGCAGATGTGGTTATTTAAACAAAAACTACAGTTAAATGTTGGTGTTTAAAAAATTGTGTGGTGAATTTTTAAAACCAATATCATAACCCAACACCTTAGAGTAAAAAGTAATTTAACATCCTTTTTCAGGACATGGACCAGTTGGAGAAGGTCCAGAGGAGGGCCACAAAGATGATCAGAGGGCTGGAGCACCTCTCCTATGAAGACAGGCTGAGAGAGTTGGGGCTGTTCAGCCTGGAGAAGAGGAGGCTCCAGGAGACCTGATAGCAGTCTTCCAGTACCTCAAGGGGGCCTACAGGAAAGATGGGGAGAGGCTGTTCAGTAGGGCCTGTTGTGATAGGACAAGGGGTAATGGTTTTAAAATAGAGGGAGGTAGATTTAGATTGGATATTAGGAAAAAATTTTTTACAATGAGAGTTTTAGAACGCTGGAACAGGTTGCCCAGAGAGGTGGTGGATGCCCCATCCGTGGAAACATTCAAGGCCAGGCTGGATGAGGCTCTGAGCAACCTGATCTAGTCGGGGATGTCCCTGCTCCTTGCAGGGGGGTTGGACTAGATGACCTTTGAAGGTCCCTTCCAACTCTAACCATTCTATAATTCTATGATTCTATGATTCCTTTTTATAAAGGAGTTGCTGCCTCCAGTAAAGCAATCTCCTCTAGTGTCCTACTGGGCATACTTCCACATGTTCCAATGACATGAGTCTCTCTTACTTCTCTTAACTTACAGCCACCTTCATCATTCAATCCATTTCTCTCAGGACCAAAAAACTTTTAACAGAGTTGGTTACCTAGCTGAGATATGGAGTTGTTAAGAGCAGTTAACCAGTTGTTAAGAGCAGTTAAAAAAGTATACAACCTATGTTCATATCAAGACACTGTACCCAAAGTGGCACTCACAGTCTTTGAGATGGTGTTCCACAGTGGGCAGATATGAAGCATAAAGCTTGTTTTCTTCCAGCAGAGCCCATTGCATCCTGTCTCTTCCTACTTGTTTAAAATAAAATAAAATAAGTCCCCTGGGGAAGGTTCTCAGATGATTATCTTCTCCAACACCATGGGAGCTCTGACAGCTTACTATGTGGATCAGTTTGTTTTTCAGAGAAGTTATCTTTTTAACACTGGGTAGACCACTTATTTTATTTAATTTGGCTTTCTGGTTATATGTTATCACATCCCCTATAGTTAAACTTTAATTAGCTTGGCAACTAAACCAAATAACTTTAATAGTTAAAGCGACCAAAAGTACTTTTTAGTGCTTGATTAGCTTCTTACATGCCTTAGTGGTAGAATGGGTACTACATGTACTGCACAGTCATAGCTTTATTACAGCAAAATATGAACAGAGGTGATAGTATGTACAACTTGATTACCTGGAAAACTATGATCACTGTCAGAAATAAATAAACTGAAGCTAAAACAGGAGACAAGTATTTGCCATCAGGCCCTGGAACATCAAAAATTGGTTTTTTCTTCTCACCATATTGCCATACCCATAGGCCATGACCTACAGAAGAGTTGAAAGAGAGAAAAATGCAAATTAAGTCCAAGGAAGAATGTCTTTATTGATGTCTATATTTTTATTCTTGAGAGTAAAAATTGGAAGCCTCACACTGAGAATGACCTATGCCAAGACTTGTTTTATAAATATCCTGACCCAGATTTTCAAAAGAATTAGTTAATTGTTGTACATCCACTTTTTCTTTTTGAAGGTAAAAAAATTGCCTGACGCTTATAGAACACAGCTTTGCATGTCTTGAAGTATCAGGAACATCTGGTTTCCAAGGGCTCAAGCAAATTTATTTCCAGCTGGTTTTGTAACCACCTCCAGCAGTTTGCTCTGGCCCTCTGCTGGTGGTTTCTAGCCTTGTCGCAGAAGTGATAGAAGGGAAGGCATATGCATCACCTGCTGTGTGCCACCTCCTCCTGTTCACATTCATGCATCTCAGGAGTTTCATCTGAACTGAAGCCACTGTAGTGCACACCCAGCTGCGGCTGCTCTGCGGGCAACATCTCGGATGCAGTGGCAGAGGGACAGCTGCAGGCAGTGACACCCTGCAATTAAGCCTACCATGGCACTTCAGCCCTGAGGACTGGGCTCTCCAACACTGAGACACTATAAAAGAGTGTCATGAACTCAGTGGAAGCAAATATGCTGTCTGAATCACAGCTGGAAATACCAATCTTTAAGCAGCGTTTAACAATACCTGGAAAAGGGCACACAGAGATGTATTAAAATGGCCTAAGATTGTTACTAAACTATACCATGGTTGTTAGGAAACGTTCTGGTGTTTATGCTGTATGACTCACACACAAACATTACAGAACATACAAACATTAAAGATATGGAATTTATAGGCCATATAGAAAGAATAATTTTGAGTGCCAAAGTTAAAACTTTATTATTTCCCACAAATGAACAGAAAAAGGTCTGAAGAGTATTAACCCGAACCTCAGCATTTCCCTAAACATTCCATGAAGTCTAGAGAGTCTTCTACACAAACTTATGCAGATTTAGACTTCTATTTATTTCTTCCACGTTAAAGCTGCAGCCTTAGGGACAAGTGCATCAATGTTGTACACCGTGCCCTTGATTTAATAAATAATATTGTGAAATAGCAATGTGCTAATTATGCTTGTTCCCTGCTCACAAATTACTTTGTTGACTGATTGAGCATGTTACGCTCTTCCACTTGTAATTTTGAGGAGACTACATATTAAGTGGTTTCTTTTGGACTTGACATTTTTGGATGATATCAAGGATAGTAGAATCTAAGCCTTCAGATCTCTGGTACTAATAGCCTATATTTGATCGATATTATGAAGCTATTTAGATGAGCTTATAGAATCCTAATCACAGAATCAAGACAATATGTACCAAGACATCTTGATTTCAAAGAAGAAAACACAACAAAAATTAGACAGTATGCAGGCAGCTTTATGGATTTCATGTTTTGGCAGACACATGTCTTTGATAAAACTAAGCACATGCATCCCAAGAGAGTCTGATACTTAGGTTACTACTTTTAAAGAGCGCTTACCGATGGCAGAAAACAGACACATGACTAGAAGTATGAGGACGCACCAAAGGACATCGGCATTCATCTGTCTTTCAAGCTTACTGCGTTTGTAACGGGGTCCATTATTATTTAACAAAGCTTTGGTCTCATGCCCTGCAGAAGCAATTACATCAAATGATGTCATATGGATTTTTGTTATTATTTTAAGGAAACTATAAAAAGGCAGCATGCCTTGTCAAACAGAAAAAGAGCTTTCACCTGCATAGATTACTATTCCTGCAACCTCTTCTGTATTTCTAATGGTACATCCACGTAACAAAAGATTTTCTTTGAACAGTCCATCCTTTTTTCCACTTTTATGTACACTGCAGAAAATTTAAAAACAGAACAAAGCACAGCGTGTCAAAACATTAAGCTTGTTAAATCATAGCACTCTGTAATATAATAAGCCCAGGAAACATCTTCAATGTTTAAGAAGTTTTGTCAAACTGATGGAGAAATATTTCCTTAGGTCTTCCTCCTGGGAAGACTCTTGGGCAGACTTTGAAAACTGAGAATATCTGCCCAAGAATCCCAGACATGCAGCAGCCCATCTGGAGCAGTACCAGTTTCTGTTGCATATACAAATGTACTGGACAAATGCTCACTAGAGATATGCAGGCCAAATCTACAGCATGTGTGTAGCCTACCTAATGCTTTGGAAATGCATTGGACTTTCTGTGCCTGTGTAAAGTGACTGTGAAATCACAGTTAATCCAGTCCATCTAAGAGTAGCTATGTAGTGCATATGATTAACTCACTATTCACATGTTCTTACTGAAGAAATCCTAGAAAGAAATATGGTGAAATTAGGAGAGGACTGTGCTTCAGAAGCAGTGATAGTAAGGAAGATGTGCCAGGGATAATATGCATCAGTTCAGTAAAAAAGAAAGGAAGAGAATGTTATGTGCTCATCAGTGAGAACAAGAGAAACTCCTTTCAGAACTGTCTCACTGACTCTGTAAGAAAGATGAAGTGGCCTGTACCCTGATGGTTCTTGTTGACTAGCACCAAACACATGAGAAAAATGGAACAAAGTAATGTTTCCACTACAACTTACTGTCTGCTGTGTATAGACTGACTTAAATTTCATCTGACAGAGAAATACAGAAAACAGCCTTATGAGAATTAACAGTCACCAGGGAAATGCTAAACAATAATAACAATTTTAAAATAGCATTAGAATGTTTTAATAGCTAAAACCAAACTAAATAATCAATTCAAAACTTTTCTAAATGAATAAAATTTAATTTAATCAACTGCAGTATCCCAGTGCCTCAGACAATATTAAAGCACAGTCTGAAATGTTTAAATGTTCTGCCTTCACTTTCAGAGCATCAAAACATCACACTTCCTAAGTCTAAAAAACAGATTGCCATAAAAAAAAAACAGTAAAAGGTGAAAGTTCAAGAGAAATTCTAGAAAAGCATATGTGCTATACTAAAACTAACATTGTGCTGTTGTAACATGAAATTTTATGGCTACCTGCATTTGAGCATTTAAAATCCTGTGTCCCCTGAAATCTGCAAACTGGCTTAAAATCGTGGCTTTTATAAAAATGTGGAGTTCTTTTTATTTGCTTCCTATTGTCTAAGCCTTCACACCTGGGTTACATCTTCACTTTTCTCTGAGTGTTAGAATCTTTGCTTTTTCTAAATGAGGACCAAAATTCTACCTTTAGCACACGCTTCTAGGATCTCAGGCCTGAAGAACTATATCAAGTGTCCTGAGATCTGCAAGAAGGAAAAGTTTACATTGGTGAATCCTTTGTACTATTTCCCAGTTTAGTGGGGCTACTTGCAGATTGTGCTCTTATGCTGGTTAATCTACTTAGCTTCTAGTCAATGCTCTTAGTGAGTACAATATACTAACAAATAATATGTATAGATATATTCACATATATATATATACAGACACATATGCAGTCCTTTTTAGTTCAGTATAATACATTATACCTACTGTCTGCTAGAAAATATAAATACAAATTAAAAGCATTGGTGTTTCAACAGGTATGCTTAGTTTTTCACTGTAGAGGTGGAGAAAAAGTGGCGGGTTTAAGAGGTGAGGTAAGTGCAGCAGTGACAACATCTGACTAGAGACCAGAAACAGAGAAGGAAAAAAGTAAATAACATCAAGTTTGCAATTCTGACACAAAAAATGAAGGTTTTTTTTTTTTTTTAAATCAGTAGAGAACTTGCCTTGCTCAGTCCATTCTCCCTGCCGGTCTCAGACAGAAGAACAGGGGTTCTGTTTTTGTCCTCTTCAGCAAACGTCCCTAATCCACTGCCTCACCTTTTCATAGAATCATAGAATCATAGAATGGTTAGAGTTGGAAGGGACCTTCAAAGGTCACCTAGTCCAACCGCCCTGCAAGGAGCAGGGACATCCCTGACTAGATCAGGTTGCTCAGAGCCTCAACCAGCCTGGCCTTGAACGTTTCCAGGGATGGGGCATCAACCACCTCTCTGGGCAACCTGTTCCAGTGCTCTACAACTCTCACTGTGAAAAATTTTTTCCTAATATCTAATCTAAACCTCCCTCCTTCTAATTTAAACCCATTACCCCTTGTCCTATCACAACAGGCCCTACTGAATAGCCTGTCCCCATCCTTCCTGTAGGCCCCCTTGAGGTACTGGAAGACCACTATCAGGTCTCCCCGGAGCCTCCTCTTCTCCAGGCTGAACAGCCCCAACTCTCTCAGCCTG